>QKQZ01020296.1:4295-75913 GCA_003595255.1 Solenopsis fugax
GGGTGGACCTACGTGCGTGCATGCGTGCGTGTACGTCCGCGTGCGTGCCGCACGATCATTGAGGCGTGGTCGGCGAATTACGTGTCCCCGACATATGTCCCCCTGGATAACCCTCCCCTTCTCCCTCTGCTTATTCCTCTCCCGCACCCCCAGCGGATCGTCCGGCCACCATACGGTCACGTATGCCCCGGCAGGGTTTCTCCGGCCGAGCAGGTTGCCGGCGTGCGCGTGTCCGGTCTAGTCAGGTTTTTTTTTTCTCGCTGCCCCGGGACACGCGACATCCCGTTTCTTTCGTGAGTACGGCGGATTACCGCGCAAAGTATCGCATCCGCTGCTTGTCTCTTTTTATTTATTTTCATGCAGGGTCACTTTGCCAGTAAGATGATTCCTTGGAAGCGCGTTAGAGCATATTGAATCAGCTGTGTAATAAGCAGGTGACTAAAGAGGATACTTGGACGACTTTAGTCGTTTTATTATTTGGAAACTTGTGTGTTATTTTTCTAATAGCTTGACGGGGTAGATTTTATATTTCGACTATTGATTTTTCCTAGCGAATCGTATTTTGAAATTTTCCCAATACAGCTGAAAAACAAACGGCTCAAAGATAGCAACCCCATCACGAAATTTGCGCGCGTAAACTACATTGGATGAGAGATGGCGAGCAAAGGGGAAGGGGGGAGGTCATAATCCATCGTTTCACGGGTATGATTTAGGAATAGTCAAGATCGCTCGGTCGACGAACGGGTAATTCGTTAAAAGTCAAATAACGGGCGCCTGTCGCGACGCGGATTTGATTCGTGCGCGAGAAATGGCGCACACGGGATTTCTCGCGTCCCCGTTATTTACAGAAACTCCGAAAGCCGTATCGCATTTCACGGCGCAACGACAGTGTAAAATCGCGATATATCTTTAAAGCCTCCTCCTCTTCCTCTTGCTCGTCCTCTTCCTCCTCTTGTCGTCCACCCCTTCATGCTAGCTAATACGTTTCACGAATAGTGATGCCGTTTATAACCGGCGTAACGTCTCAGATATCACGCTTCGGATTATTCGCGAATGTGTATCGAATGCCTTCGCGGATACAGATCGTTGCAAGTCAAAAATACGCAGACAGATTATTATAGGTCAGGAAATCTGTCACGGCAGTTAAGGCTCTTACCTAAAATATTTAATCGGTCGGTGACTAGGAGGACTCGACCGAGGGCGACTTCGTAGGTCCAAAATTGGGTGAACGTTAAGTGAACATTAATCCCATTATCGCTCAGCGAAAGGCGCTTTGCCAATTGCCATTTTCCGCATTAATTATTTGAATCCTGTTGCATAAGTATCCAATATATTATGCGGGCTAAAGAAACTAATGAGTTTTAGACGAGCGACCATTAAGCGATTACGCGACTTTTCCTCACGCTATACGGGCGATAATGAGGCGCGCGCGCGCCCGCGCGCTCAAGGAAAGCGCAGGACTTAGATAAATAGTTGTGAAGGGGCGGGAGTGGCGAGAGGGCGAGTCCCGGGGGTGAATCAATTCTACACGTAGATTAGACCCGACGATGGTAACGATAACAATAATTTGTTCCGCTTTACGCGAATGACGCTCGCCTTGAGTAATTGGATCGCCCAGCCGACGAGAACGTCGCGCTCGTATAAAAAATTATTTCCTTCCCGATTAAACGAGATATCGCTTCGTGGCCTCCACGGCCGCCTGCAAGTGCGCATTCATGTTGGCGCGACCGAGGATTTTTTTTTTTTTTTACACGATTTGCGATAAACTGTTAACTGCTTTACGCGAGTGACGTTGCTTTCCGCGGCGCAATTGGGACTGACCGATGCGGATTATTCTCGATAAATTCCACGCTCACCAGGTTCGCCGGCGCCAGGTGCGAGTTACTTAAGAGCAGAGCAAGGATGGGTCGCCGACCACCTTCTTCGCGTGGCGGATGATAGTGCGCGGAAATAGGGATGAGATGGGCGTTGCCCATACCGTCGCGTTGCGCTTAACATCGCGAACTACCTGCAGCACGGTCTGCCTTATTAAAGCTCTGAGATACTCGGGGAGTAAGTTTCACGTTCAAAGAGCTCGGTCGCCGGTCTTTGGCGCGTTCTCGTGCAGACGCGGCATCCGAGAGTCGCGAGAAGAAGCGCAGCCGTTTGCGCGTGTCGCATCGCGTCGCACGGAGCGTTCCATTTTATATAACATCTGCGTCTACGTTCTTCTCTCTTTTTCACATCCGTCTTTTTGTCTTACTTTCTTATTAGCATGTTTTCACTAGGCGGAAAGCCGGCGCGGCGGCAGCGTATCTCCGCAAAGTATAACGTATCTATAACGTATCGCGCGTGAAACTTTCTAATATTCAACGCCCTACAGGGGGAAGGGGGATGGGGTCGTTTCGATAGAATCGGGCGATATGTTTGCGTAGCTGATCCTCTTTTTTTTACCAACGCAATTTATCTCGCGGTATTTCGCGAGCAAAAATAATGCGCATTTCTCGGCGCGTGTCGCATTCGTGTCGCGAATAAATATATCTCGATCCTCGTAAAACCAATCTATTAAACGTCCGTCACGTCCGCGGGATAAAAAGGTTAATTTTCAGCGATGAATAGAATAATACGTGCATGTTTATGACGGGATTAGATATCATAAATTCAATGCGCATGACGCGACGAATAAAACTATATTTCGTCAACGACGACGACGTCGACGACGGTAACAGTGGGCGCGGCGGCGGCGGCAATTATAACGCCGTGTTGGCCAATACAACGGCACACAACCCCATTGTGGTTTGCAGGGTTAATTGTATCGATTCGCGATACAGCTCCGCGTGCACCATGAATTTCCTTCGCGCCGTACGGCGCGCAGCGGCCCAGGGTTATCGCCGATTACCGGGATAACTTTCGAATCGTACGGTAATGATTTGTGATCGACAGCGAATTTGCATACGCGTGTAGCGTGGCGCGGTGAGCTACGGGGCTGGGGCCCCCGGAAGGTTGTACGGGTGGAGAAGCCGCCGCCGCGCGGCGGGCAACGTGTTCCCGCCACGACTAAACTAATCGAGGAGAGAATTGTACACGTATGCGCGTTACTGGCACCGCCGGCAGTCACGTATACCTCCGTCCGTATGCCGTTCCAGTTTTCCGCAGTTTAAAGCCCTTCCGTGGCACCGATCAACGGCGATAAAGTACACGTATTAACGCCGTTCCACTCGCGATCGTTATACGTAGAAAATCGTCCCGATACCGATCGCGTGTGCGATACTTTATTGCGAGCCCGATACAGCTGAAGCCGCGTACGATCGCGACGGGAAGACGTCGCGAGTGAAGGGAGCAAATAGATAGCGACGGCTATTTTTCATTATATCACAATATCGCGCGAGATACGGACAATTACAATCCTTTTACTTGCATGATCGAAATCCTCTTTTGACACTTATGAGTCATCTATTTAGTATGCTAAAGAGATATTGTGAGATCGCTGGACGATGTAAAAATTGTTGAACTGAATAAGCCGGATTTGCAAAGAGCTATATTCCTTTTCAAGTAGTAGTCGCGTAATATTTTTCCTATGATTGCCTGTGGCGATTAAATACAAGGCGTGTTTACCGTGTGTATATTTTAATTGGAAATTCATATTTGATTCAGTAAGAATTTAATATCCGCTGCGAGCAAAGTAATCGTATTACATAAACGTATGCACGGACGTAGCTAAATTTTCCCATTGTTTACGTAAACTATTCGGTATTACCGCATATTACGTATGCGAATTATAAACGGGAATGTTATAACGGATTCATTGGATCAATTACAAGGATAATTTTCGTATAATTCGGACAAGCATATTTCGGACATGTATTGTTTAATTCATTTCGAAAACGTTGATCTTTGAAAGCTATTAGAGAACCACGCATCGAGCATTTATTTCGGAAACATTGTAAAGCCTCGATAACGCAATTGGTACGAGAAGAAACCATATCCACCTATACCTTGTTATAAAATTATTAGATGTGTGTTTTTTGTCACGGCTGAATTCTCTTTTTCTTTGAAACGCCACTTGCCCTCGGACGTAAAATTTTTAAATTTAATCGCGAGTTTGGTTAAGAGAACTGCACATTGCGAAGGCTGCACCGTGACATTCCAGACTTACGCGACACTGTGAAAAAAATTATGTTAAATGAGAAAATGCCAACCAGTTTTATTATGCGAGCTCAGCAAGCCCCGGCCGTTGCACTATTTTTCCATGCATCTTCATTGTTGCGTTTCCTCGCGTTTTACGATCCATGTACCATGCGTTACAGAGCGCTCGATCACGCTTCTGCGACTTACGCTTATGGCGTTAACCTGAATGGAGAACGGAAAGAAGAAAACAAATTGATAGGTCACGCGACACATCCAGTATATTATTTTTAGCGTAGAGGATGTAGCGCGCTAATACAGGGCTACTTATCGTTCAGAATTATTTTATCGTTGAATAAAATTAACTATTTTAAAAGTCAGTGTGTCGTTTTTAACGCAAGGCTTATCGCCAAATTGAGAAACTTATTTTTTTTTAATTAATTGAAAACACCGGCATACTTATACAGGAAAACATAAAACTGGCGTGCAGCTAGCTAGGCAAGATGTTGTAAAAGCCAAGACGAAGAAACGAGTAATGGAATACGCGAGGAAGAATGTAAGGTCTGACTTTTCTTACGCTGGCGCGGAAAGCAAACCACCGTATCAGAGCGAATTTGAATCGTCGTATTGAAAGTCCCCGTTCTCTCTCTCTCTCTCTCTCTTTTGTCTTCCTCCTCCTCCTGCTCCTATTCTTTTCGTCGCGCCGCTTCTTTTCGCCTACTTAACGGAGGTCGCCTCCACACCCCCGAGTTCGTCGGTGACGACTTCCGTCTACACGGCCATCTCTCCTACTTTCTCTCTTTCTCTCTTGCCGCGAGAAGAGAGCTTGCGCTTACGCTAAAGCCCGACAACTTTTCGTTTCAGCATTGCAAATTGTTTGGCACGAGCCCGCCAACGGTAGCTACTTAGGTAGCTGGAAGCATCCACACGTTAGAGTTGGGTGTAGCGACATTTGTGGCGTCGCATTTCAATTTACCCTTTTCTCTGTAACCGCCGCCACCGCCACCGCCACCGCCACCGTTACTACCACCTCAGTCGACGGGGTCTTACAGTAGGCACCGCTGTACTTTTATCCCTTGTCGCGATTCAAATTGTTATGCCCCGCTCTTCATGTATTTTTCATATACGTTTCGGTTTGTTACTCCGATGTCATTAGAATTTCGTAAATTGCAGCAGCTGTTGCAGCTTTGTTATCAATTAGCGAGGGCGTCAAGTTCTGATGATTGATATTTCAATGGCCATTATTTACGAAACACAACAATTTGTCTTTGTAACTTTTTCCTTTTAATAACGCATATTTCATAGATGAAATCCAAGTCACGCATATAGATCCCTGTCGAGCATGCAGAGTCCAGTTGATAGTTTACGTGAAAAATTGAACAGTTTCAGAATCTAACTCATGCATCGTTTGTAAGTCGAAGATGCGAACAATGTTCGAGAAATGAAAATTTTTTTGACTTGCGAGCCGACAAAGCGCGTATAGTCGCATATCGTCGAACTTGTTTGAATTAGTCTAAAAGTTATCATTCGCGAATCACTCAAAGAAGAGCTTTATTCTTGCGGCAACAGCGCTCGCGATAGTCCGGCTAGCGCGTGTCCCCTCCCCGCGAAATCGCGACGCGGTTTATTAGGTAACTTTTAATTAACGAGACCCAATAGTTGTGAGAGCTTCCCGGGAGGGAACGAACGGACGGACGTGCCCGGCAAAAACTCGGCACTGGCCCTCCGGCCGGGGGCGTGCGTGGGACGGGTTTCACTATTAATCAGACGTCTTTCCAACTACCCTCGACCGACGTTTACATGGTCCTCTCGTGAGTTACGAACAATTTTAATCGATGGAGTTGAGCTTAATTTTTGGTCCAATTAGCCCGCGTGACCGATCTTCTCTCGGTTAGGTAACAACAGAGGCCGACAGAGGTCGACAGAGGGGGAGAGCCAATAAAATACAACGGTCAGTTTAATTACTTCTACATTACACTTGTCAGCGAGTATACGATTGTCGATAATTCTAACTCTCGGCGCTACGAAATTTCATTGTCGAAACATTACGGCAATGCATGCGTTACGTGAATTTAACGTAACGTATTAGATAACATTATTGTGGGAGCGTTGTTGGGGAATGACGTGCGGAATTATGATGAAATTATTGACAGATTCCTCCGCGCTCTATGCGTTTTCCCTGTTATAACGTAGATTAGATCGAATATTACTAAGTTAGTTATGACGCTGCTCGCTCCAAATATGAAACGGACATTTCGTATGCCAAATTGTGACGGACGCGTTTGCTTTTATGCGGCCGCGTTTGGCGCGCGTCAGCGCGAGCGAGAGAGCCTTCTCTCAGCGAGAGAAGTGAAAACTGTCCCGTCGACGACCGTCCTCTATCATACATATTTAATTACGTCGGACAGTACGACGAATCCCTCACCGGCAATTTCTTTTTTTCTTTTTTTTTATTTTCGTTTTTTTCCCCGTTCGCGCTTTCTATCTGCTGTCGCTACTGTTGGGTCTCGCACGGCGACGGCGGCAGGAGGATATCGCGGTAGCTTGTTGCCGTACGCCAGTTCGGTCGGGGTTCATAATTTAGCGGCATGCCGATCGGCCGGCAGAGCTGTGACGATAAGATCGTTCGCCGACGAAAGGTCGAAATTTATTCCCGCAGGGATGAAATTTCGCGGCGTAACGAACTCTGTCGCTTTATCGGGACGAAGATGACGATAAATCGCGCAACACGGACCTCTACCCCGCGATCGATGGCCTCTCCCTCTTCACCTCTCAACCCCTCGCGTACCCCGACGCGACGCGACGCGACGCGACAACGTCCGTTCCGACATGCCGATTCCTGCCACTGCCGAAATGGAAAGGGCATCCCCGCTCGAGAGATAACGGATTTTCGTTACGCCTGATTTTACGTGAAATACTGAAACGCGCGACGGTGATAATGAATTAATAGAAAGTGACGAGGAGAATCTCTTTTCTAAAGTGAAAGGCTTGTGTCCGTCATATATACATACATATATATATGTTTCGCAAAGATTAATTCATTCCTCCCTCTCGCACGCGGTACCTCTTGAATTTATAATACCGCATGTATTCAGTATGTGAAGCTTTCCAGCGTAAAATAGGAATTACCGCGGATTAATTAATCAACATGAATTATTGCCGATCAGTCAGCGCGTTCACGTGTGTGTACGTATCTGATAAATACGATATTTAAAAGATTCCGAGCCGTGCTTTAAACATATGTAATCGATAATTATTATCATTTTATTTACTTAAATTTAAAGATATTTGACATTTTACAAAAATATTTTACGTATTGTCTGTTCTAATAAAGTACGAGCTTTCCTAAACGTTAATATTACTTTTGCTTAAATATGTGTGAAAGAAAGCGTAATCAGAAGATCAAAGAATATCCTAAACTCTCTCGGGGTGTTCAATAAGGAGAAAGTTTGATGCTTCAAAGGTATTTTGTGCAAGATACTGAGACAAGTACTGTTATAGTTTAGAGCTACTAGCTATGTCGCCCACGCGTACGTTTATACGGCACAATTGCGCCTTTAAATAAGCCTCGTGAGTGTCCCCCTGCTTATTCAGAGGATTGATCGTTCAGCATTTCAGCGCGCGCGCATCATTTACGATCGTGAGAAACGCACGAAAGGTGCATCCAATTAAGGATAGTGCGCGGCTTCGCGAGATTTTCTCTACGTCGGATTTCTCGTCGGGGTAATTGCTCCTCGGAGACCCGGCTTGCGATGTTTCCCAAGGATACGCGGTTTCCTTTCGACCGATCACTTGAGAAATTCGATCGCGGGCCACCCGCTTGGAGACGGGTTGGATTACGATCGATAACGTCTTCTCAGTCCCGTAGTATTGTCATATTATAGCAACACGTATACGGCGCGCAGGTGCCTCGGTGATTTGGTAATCAACCGTATCGCGGTACATATGCCACCTACGAAGCCAGCTAGGCTGATTCCTATGTATCTTACGAAGCGTACGCGTCCGTTACCTGACCTTTAATCCACCGATTACGCCCGACGTTGCATCGTTTAGCGGATGAGGCGGTGTAATTGCATGGAAATGTAAGTTGCACACTGCGCAAGCATTTACGATGAATAATGTAGGTAATCGTATAGTTACGAGTGATAGAAACGTGTGTTCTTTCCTACGGTAGGACGTACCTATGGAAAATTTATCAGACATTTTTTAAATCATTTTATATTTAAACATTATTCTTGCCGCAATTTTTTTTATCGTTCAATCGTCATGCTTACACTGAAAAAAAAGTCTGGTTATAACTACCAAATGTATAGTGAAATAGTATCAATGAAACATTTTATCAATATAACCAAAAATAATTTTATTTTACTAAATGTTTAGTAAATATTATCAAATCTGGTATAAGTTACTAAACATTTAGTAAAATAAAATTATTTTTGGTTATATTGATAAAATATTTCATTGATACTATTTCACTATACATTTGGTAGTTATAACCAGACTTTTTTTTCAGTGTACTCATCATGAAAGATGACAAGTTACAGGATGACAAATTTCAGTAACTGTCAATTTGTATATTTCGCTGCGAACATAACTAATGACGCCATTAGTAGCACTTAAATATTAATACAGCGAACAATGGAACTCGACGACGTAGCATTACGAAAAAGGAATTTAGTTTTATGTGCTCGTAGCTTCAATATATATATTTTACGAAAATTGATTTAGACCGCACCGTATATAATTCTTGGCGTATTTATTTATTTACTTGCTTCAGGATACAAGTCACGTAGGGCTCCTTACATTCGCTCGAACTTCCGTATCGAATCTCGCAGTAAAGTTTCGACTTCTTTTCCGTCATTGCTGCTTGGCGCATTATAAAGGTTTCGGGGAATAAACGGCATTGAGTTTCTCGTCGAGGTAGTGAGTTCCTCTTTTTTTTTTCTCCTTCCCTCTTTACCTACCTACTTATGCGTTGCATCGCGTCGACATCGCAGACGGTTTACAGAGCGGTCTTCGCCCGCGGCTCTTATTCGCGAAACGGAGGGAAGCTGGCGAAAGTCGAAGTACTCCCACGCTAATTAAAGAACGTTATAAGCAGCGGAGCGCGCGATATGCCGTCGGCGTACCAAGTTTCTTCGACAGTCGGTGGCGTCGAGTCTAAAATCTATCGTGTGCGCGGCAGGTAGCACAGTGCCGCCAGTTTCAAGTATACATCCAATTAAATTTCTGGCAGGCGTACAGGCATGACATGTATCTGTATGTACTTATCGTATATCGTAGACGTATACGTATATCTATATTTGCGCTCGATATATGCGCGAGCGCATAACGTGCACGCAACGAAACATTCGTCGACTATCGTCGTTTCCGTTGACGTGCTCATCGCTGTCGTCAACACTCGACGATGTCGCGAGGAGACGTTTGTACCAACACAAATGTGACTGAATAAATTTTAAAGAGCGTGAGCGGCACGAAGTCGAAGTTTCACGGCGGTCTTTCGATCTCACGTCTCGGCGCTCTTCTTGTTTCTATCTTCGGCCAAAAGACGAGAAAACATTTCAAATATCAGTCTATAAATATTTCAAATATTTCAATTCAGTTTTACATCTTCCTTCGACGTCGAACTAACTGCGGACGTCCACATGAATTGTGTATACGTTAAAATACGGTCATCTCAAACCGAGCACGAACTACGAGAAGTGTTATGGTGACCGGACCGGGCCTGCTGAAATTTCCAACGATAAATTATATTAATCATTTTATACAATAGATTGACGGCCAGCCGTCGCATCCATTTGCCTTCAGAATCGCGAATGTCGCTGTAACAATGTCCTGGCAACAGGGATAAATCAATCTATCGGATGTGGCGCGATCAACGTCAGTTTACTGCCGATGACACATTGAAATGTCTCGTCGGGCCACTAGCCTTAGCCTTACTCATTTAGCAGATTGAACGTCACTCCGTCGCATTTCGTTTATTCTGGCCGCGCATTCAAGATTTAATTCTCGGTCCGCGTCCGCCGGCTCGTGACTCTGAACATCTTCCGTAAATTACCCGAGAAACTTTGCCGATTTGTTTCTAATGCGAAGTAGGTCGGAGTGCAAAGTTCGGCGCTCGGATGTGCGCGCGGAACGATTTTTGCGTCGACGAGCGGGTTTGCGAAACTCGACGAGGCCGAATTTTGGACATGTTTCGTTCAAACGTACGAATGCCAACGTCGTACGCCACGATCTAAATCGAATCCTTCCCTTCCCGAGGAGTTGTCGTGTAGCGAGCTGGAAATTCAACATCCGATGGAGGTTTCCCCGGTCTTTCGTCGTTGTCGTTATTCCCAAGACCGGAGCCTGTTGGGGGATCCAAGAAATCGGTCGTATCGACAGCTCTCGGCTTAACGAACGTCAAGTACGTTAGTTCTGCGATACGCTTTGGGATCCTAAGTGAATGATACGTTCGAGAAATGTATATACACACACACCCATATATACATACATATATATCTCTGTGTGTGTGTGTGTGTGTGTGTATATATCTTTATATATATCCAATCCGCGGCCCTCGTTCTCTTCCCTGATGCGTTACTTTCATCAATAAAAGTCTGTTGCGAAATCCACCTTGATGCCAGATCGAGCAGATCGCATTGACCCGGAACCGAAGATTCCGAGGCTTTAAGGGGCGTATCCAGCACGGCCCCAGGGCGAGTATGGACCGTAAAAGGGTATTGCGGTTTGGTATCCGACAGTATCTATTACCATTGTCGTGGACAATGAGTATCGGATAAGCATTATCACGTATCGTGTCTGGAAACACGTAGTAATTTCGTAATTACAAGTTTATAATTATTCCGGAATATTCTCGTTCGAATTCGTATATGCGAGGAACACGAGCCAAGCGGCAAGAGCACCAACAGCTTACTCATTAAATTACATCCCGTTTACAAATTTGCAAATAAAATAAAACAGAAAATTTCTGTCTACAAATTAAAAAACATCGAAAAACTTTGATTTGAATTAAAGATTTTTGATAGTTAAAGGTTTTTAGTTGAAATGTAAGGCGATTGAATATGCAGCGATGTAATTTCGCAAATATGACTCGAAACCGAATGTCATTTTATTATTCGGAATTTCTGTATGCCGTGCACTCGAAATTGTTCACTTGCATATATCACGATATGTATGATTGATAAATAACTGGTCTACTTGAAACTCAAATTTCTACCCATTCGAATTTTTGCAAGCCAGATGGCAAGCGCACACCACATTTGTGTTAGCGTATTCTAAAATTGTGCAGAGCCGGCAGCAATTGCGCAGTTTTATTTTAACGTTTCATTTTAACGAAGAGCATTTCATATATATGCTTTGATCATCCGATCGCCACAATAAAAATGCACAATACATACGCGGATTAAAAATTGCTCGTTGGTCTACATTGCTCTAAGAATACGTTTGAAATATTTTTTGTGCTCTTTGATGTGCTGCATTGTTTTATTTTTGCCACTCGAATGTTTCGTATAAATAGAGACATTTTTAGTTTTCCCCACCGACCCATTTTGCAGGAACATTGTTCAGACGAAATTTTATGTATTCAGGGCTTCTATGTTTTTTGATAGCTTATCTCGATCTGTAAAAATATTTTTTCCAAAATAAAAGTAATATTTAGTTTATGACGTTACAGTGTAACTTTGTTAATTACTACATTACAATGCAAACGGATGGGATATTGTTAAAGAAAGTGCATACATGTAGCTGTAGATATGAGACTTTTATTTTTAGCGCTTATAGTCTTTCTTACGTCAAGACTTCCACTCTACTCTATCGTTAATGGGTGAGGCGGTACGTTTGATTAATTTCCGCCAATTAGTAACGTATATTTCTAAATGTCGGGCTGCTCTTTAGGGCCAGCTTGAGAAAGCGTGCTGTTTTTTCCTCAGATCCGCGGTTTTCATGCTCCGCGTCCCTTTCAACACCTTGTGTGTGCACCTGACCTCCCCTTTAATCTCGTTCATCGATAGTGTCTTCGACCTTCAGTGATGCTGGGAGCTGTCACCCGGCTTGCTCCTGAAACGCCGCAAGCGTGTAGATAGTTTCCCTCGTGCAGTGCATGCAGTGCATGCAGTGCAATCGATAATCGTACGATCCAGCGAGGTGATAATTATCCAGAGGGAAAGAGTGTGTGAGAGAGAGAGAGAGAGAGACAGAGAGAGGGGAGAACAGAGAGAGACCGGGACACAGTCTCCTCTCGTGCGACTTTGTTGTCACCTCTAGCGAGTTAAAGCGGATAACGCGCAACGTGATATTACTCGTATAGTTTTAAAGACGAAAGATCCTCGTCTCATTATATTTACGTTAACGAGCAACGATATTTGATACGCGGAACGTCGGACAGGTATCGCATTCTTAGAAAGACGAATTGCCGCGGCAAGAACGCGCGTGATTGTAATTGCGCGGGTAGGGTTAACACACGGCGACTATTCGTACTAGTCGAACCTGTTCTTATTCATTTCTCTCTTGGGAAAAGATGACACGGCTAAGAACTAGTTTTTGCGTCCGTAATGGTACGAAATGAGTACGGCGGTGTTGAACCAGCATCTTTTATATAAGGAGCGTGCCGCATCGCTTGAAGCAAGCCGGTCAATCGAAAGCTCCAAGACGTATGATAGAAATACCACGTTTATAACACGTGTGATAGAAATACTGCATTTATTACACGATCAGCGATTCAATAGCGGAGAAACTACATTTCCTGTTAATGTATCGAAACGATCGGTTTCGATCCGGTATATGCGATCTGCACGATAATGTGTCGATAAAATTCCTCCTATCATTATTACGTTGCTCCTTCCTTCTCTTCTCTCTCTCTCTCTTTCCCCCTTTTCTATGCTGCTCCTTTGAAAATGTTAACTCAAACCCCTTAAATGATTTAGTCAGTATTTGTGTGTACGAGCTATTATACAATTAAACCTTCCTACTTCAGTCTACAGGCGGAACACAATAGTTTGTATTACGTTCAACAACATCCGTTAATTAACGTTTGATTGTAATAATGCGGCTCGCGGTGTTTGCTTCATAAACGATACCTATGGAATAAGCTCCATTATTTGCCATTTAAGCTACCCATCGCATTAAATGATGTTTATTAATATTGTTCAATAACCGTTTTTTGTAGCTGAAAGTGGCAGCGTATTTTCCAGCGAAAAACAAATAATTATAAAAATACTTTTTCTTTTAAAATAAATCAAATAATTACACGTAACATTTTCTTTCAAGAGTGCACACACAGAGTAAATAATAAACTATTAATAAAATAATAGTTTTATGTAATTCGACATTGTATCCAATAATTTTTCATAATGACAAATTATAAAATTTTTTTCTTCTGTCAAAAATAAAATCAATTATCTTGTGGTATAATGTTATTTGAGAAGATGCTAAAATAGATATTCCAAGTATGAATATATTCGAGATATCTATGAGTTTAATTTTTTTATTTTCAACTTTAGTTTTTTTTATTATACTTAACAGTGTAATAAATTGTTGTGATATTTGTGATACTAAGGTTTATCAAATGGTGAGATCAATATAAAAATGCGTTTTTAAATTTTTGATAACTCTTTTTATTATTTTTCATAACAATTGAATATGGTAATGAAACATTTTATCTATAAAAAAATATTTCTTTAGTTAATAAAATAATATTATTTAAGTGTGTGCATGTGTGTGTGTGTGTATGCGTTTTTCATAAAAATCAGATAAAAATAAATAGCATATAATTACACGAAAATTAAAAATTTTTAAACTCTTAATATATTTTTTATTATGTGTCCGTTGTACCTATTGTCAATTGAACGAGTTTAATTCCACATTATTGTTGCTAGGTTAATCACATACAGATAAACTTCCTGCCGTTTATTGGGGCGCAAAATGAATCGAATGAATCGTATATACAACGTGATAGTCTTTCAAGAGAGAGGGAGGGGGGAGAGAGAGAGAGAAAGAAAGATCAATAGATACTTTATCAGCAAGACGACAAGTACCGGGCGCGCAGCGCACATCGGTGCGTTTCATAAATATTGTTATTGGTGCGCAGAAATCCGTGTGTCACACGCAGGAGTCATACGTTTTACCCCTCCCGCAGCAGCCACTCCTCCCGCAGAGGGAAATCCTTCTCTTCCTCTTTCACCCTTACTCGCCTGTTCTCCAACGTGCAACCACCACCATCAGCACCAACCACTCTTCCTCTCCTTTAGAGAATCGTGTGCGTCCCACTTTTCTTTCTCTCTTTCTCTTGGTCTCTCTGACTCGTCGTCCTGCTTTCGTGGTGCCTTTTCTCTTTCCTCCCCGCAACCTGCGCGTCATACCACCCTCCTCTAGTCTCTTGTTCCGCTCTTTTTCGCGCCGTGGAAATCGTTTGTCCCTACGGCGGACGTGCAGCCATTCGTCGAGGATCGAACGAAAAAGGGGGCGTAAACGGTATTTCTCGCGGACGGCACGGACATCGGCGTCAGCGGTAAATTCTGGACGACCGGACCGTGGCGAGAACTTGGCCAAGTACCGCAGCAACGCCTCTCGGGCTTCTCTCGGTATAGTGGTCGATCGGATCATAGGATAAACCGTACAGTTATCGGCCACCTATACCGAGTCAGGCTAGACCTTGCACTCTACGATTACTATTTTCGCCAAGCTTACATTTTCTCGACCAATTTTTCGTTAACGTTAGTTTGACATACCGTCCGTTCATCTGTCAGTTTTTATTTCCTTTCCTTAATCTTTAACATTAATCCTGCGAAAATTGATAACCATTTCGGACAAGTGACATTAAAAATTTTTTATTGGAAAACTAATACTAATTGTACTTTGATAAATACGTATATATACTATTATTTATACATCACGATCGAAAATCTTACGACTGTTTTTACATGTGACAGATATCGAGATCGATGAATCTATTTCGCGCGATAAATGATGCGCGCGATCCGCTTAATCATCTAACTAACGATATTATAGTCTTGTCTAACGGATAAACTTTATTCCAAGAAATTAATATTGCCCTGATGTATCTCGAGTCATTGATAAAAAGGATATCGGAGAATTAATCAATCTTCGTAGAAGTTGTAAACTTTTCCTGCTAAAACTTCTTTTAATAAGATTCTTTCAATAAGCTGGTTTTTACGAGTAGATTGATTGGACGGAGATAGACAGTATAATTTCTGAAATTATAACTTGAAATTTAATTATTTCTGCGACACACAAGTCCACACGCATACAATTGGATTATGAAAATAACAAAAGTATTACGTAACTTGTGTTTCACGTCAATTTTATTTACTTTTTATTTTCATACTTTCACCCTGGTGTCTTCCTCGAGAATAATTTTGACGCTTCAAGAGTGTATCGCGCAACGTTTTACATATGAATAAGTAAAACTGGTTATTTTCCGTTACCAAGGCTCTCTACTTTACCCCTATTTTTACAAGATTCGTTATTTTCCTTTCGCTCTTGGGCAAACGATATATTTCTTCCATTTCTTGCATGATAGTCCTGTCATACGACCGACATACCGCGGATATAACGCGTTATACGCGGAGACGCGCGCAAATAAACGAGCACGCGTGAGCGGGAGTATGCGTGCGCGTGTATCCCGATACGCGTATAAACCATATTTTATTCCATGTATTATATACCCATAGGTGTGTACACATGCGGATGCGCAAACATCGACCGCTAGTGAAAGCTTTCGATGCGATGTTTGTCGTCAAAGACGAGCTTTTTTCAACGAGAAGGCGACTACTCGCGTGTACGTGACGCGACAAAAGCTTCTGGATTTTTCGTGCTTCGGCGTGGCGTTTGGGAAATATTGCGGGGAAAATCGCGAATGTCGCCGGATCCCTCGACTGCGCCGCGTATCGTGGCGTATTCGCGTTCGCCACGAATCATCGTGACTCGAGGTGAGTGCGATCGCGAGAGGAGGGCCTGTTTTTGTGCTGTTACTGCGGAAAATAAAATAAAAATCATTTTTTATAGTTTTTGGGACGAGCAATCCGATGGTGCAATTTGTGTTTTCGTCATGTGACGTAATTTTAACAAGCATCATCGGAGTGTCCGTCTCGAAAGCTATAAGAAATGATGTCTACTTAATTTTTCCTGATTACAGCAAAAACAGGCTTTTTCGTAACACCCTTTCTTTTTTCGTTAACGAGCTCGCGAAAGTAGTACGTTTAATAGATATAAATGTTGTTTACGTTACGAAAGAGAGAGAGAGAGAGAGAGAGAGAGAGAGAGAGAGAGAGAGAGAGAGAGAGAGAGAGGGGCACTAAGTGCATATACGATAAACTGTTTACCTCCGAATGAGAGTACAGAAAGATGTACTCTCGCGAACCCAGCCGTAGCTGAGGCTGGGAGTGTACCGGGAGCCTCCCGTAAAGCTTCGGCTGAAGTTTCGCTGTCGGCGCACAACGACGTTTTACAAATTTATATATCAAAATGACGTGCGCCAGCGCATTCGCGCGGCTCTTCGCTCGTGTAAATATTTGCCGAGTATTTCCCACCGAGGGATGAAAATAAATTGTGCGTGACGCGTGCGCCGTGCGACGGATGCCGAGATAGATTTTTCCTTTGATCATCCCCATGGCTGGCGTGTAGTAATTGGTGCTATCGCACGACTCCGGTGCGCGTCTCTCGTCGCGTGCATTTCTTATTTATCCGGCGGAGTTTGGTGCCTCGAAGCCAGGGAAGGTGGTCTGTCAATAGGCCGCGTGTATTATTTACGTGACCTAACAGAGGGACGGACGGACGGACAAGCGCTGTCAGGATGACCAAAAAGTGGACTTTGTCCTTTGGGCATTTATATCGCGACTGTATCGCATTACCGTTTCGGAGAACCGCATCAAGTATGCGCTCTCTATGGAGGACTGTTTAATTACAGTCGGAAGTCCGAGTAAATATCCCGCGAATGCGAATTCGAATGCCTCTCGGCGAATCCTGTGTGTTCGCAATGACGGTTAACTGTCGTTTCAACCGACCGTTTGTTCTCGAGTCAGACTAGATTTATCTCCCGTTCTCACATATCCAATCCGTCCATGACAAATATAAGATTCGCTGATAAAAACGCGACTCTTCATCTTTCTATTCGTTGTACGATTAATGAATTCTGGATTAATGGCCAAAAATAAAAGAGGCATGCTATAATTCCGTATGAATGACTTTTGTAAAACATTAAAGTGGCTTTTCAAAAAGAGATTTTTTATTCGTTTTATTCACAATCAATGAAATTTAATTGGAAAATTAATTCATTTATTTTATTTTCGTCTATCTGTCGTCATCGAAAAGAAGAAATTTATAAACGATTTAGATTTTTATTTTTAAAAAAAGATTTTGAAAGAGAGCCAAGCACATATGTCTAATTTGCAAATTTTAATCGGGTTTTTTAAAAACGACATCCATGTCAACACATGGATATCATTGAGTGAATATCAAAGTGGATAATAAATCAACGGTTATTATCGATAATCTCCCTTTAATCCGTTTATAGCGAGGGTACCAAAAACCGTCCACGCGACCCTTCAAAGTACTTGACAAACAGAGTGGGCGCACGAAAATCTGGGTTAAACGCCGAAAGAAGCGATATCGAATGTCCTTCTCCATCGCGTGCGCTTAAGCGGGTCAACGTGAATATAATCTGCGATTATTCGCTGGACAATGCGCGCGCGAGTCATCGAGCATGCGGCGCAAAAATCTCACGAGTCTGGTGCGCGTACGTGCGCGCTCGGATCCGTTCCGTCGTCCAGTTTGCTGGAAAAATCGATTTCACGTTCCACGTTTAACGTTCCAAGGAGAGAAATTTCCGGAAATTGGCCGTACAAAGTCCATATATCTAGACTCGTTACCGTAATTCCGTTCTACTCGTCCGGGTGCGCGAGTGCTGGGCGCGTGGTGCGCGGTGCGCGGTGCGCTCTCTTTGCGTTTAGATTTTTTTTTTCCACGATCGTGACGAGATATCCGGCGAGTCGGTCGACCGAGTTCCCCCTCGGAGAACTGGCCTGGCGCAGTGCATATCGATCGAGCCAGGATTCGAGAGGTTCGCGTGTCACGGGTCAGGTGGGTCGGAGCCTTCGGCAGGAAGGCGAAGGAGAGGAAGGGTGTTTTCGTTCCAGTTCTCGTATATATCCTAAGTACCGACACCTTCCGCCTCCACCGACACCATCCCGTTATCCTTTTCCCCTCCATCCCCCATTTTGGTCTTCTCTCGTGCAGGCCGGTGTTTACGTAAAAATACCGAGTTCACGATCGATCGGGGACATTGAGAATCACTCCTCGCTCGCAGGTGTACGCGGATCGTTCCGCGCGAACGTCGCAGATAAAAACCCGACGCGATTAAAAAAAAAGAAGAAAAAAAATACGGCCGTAAGAAAGAAAAAAGTAGCGATTATACGAGTGAGTAGCACGCAATTATACGAGAGAAAAAAGAGGGAGTCGAATGTATAATAGCAAAGCCATATGGTTATTAAATCGGTCGTGATTGGATAGCGCTTTTACGCTCGGAATTTCGCCGTGGCGCTCGGCTGGGTCGGTTTTGATTTATTAATTTCTCATCAGCGACTTGGCGCGCGGCCGCGATTCGTATCTGGCGCGGGGGGCCATCGACGGACGCCGGTAAACATATCCGGGGTAAAGGATAGACCTGCATATGTACGCGGCAACTGTAACCTATTTACTAAACGCAATCTATTTATACGAATTCGCAGCCGTGAGCTCGTCCTCCGGGCACACCGCGGCGAGCGGCGATCTGTCGGACCGCGCGATCTGTGCGACGCGGGTTTCTACGTCCGACAAATTATAACTGTTTCTCGATGTGCCCGCAGGACTCTCTCGCACGGTCGTATAATTAAGCCATTTCTATATTATACGGAACAGAGAGCGCGGATCGCCCTCCTCTCGCTCTCCTCTCGCCTTCTCTCGCGTTGCCCGCGCGCGAATACGAATTATACGCCGTGGCGCCTGAATAAATAACAGGGCCACCGCCGGACGCCATCGAACACCCCCCTTTACTCAATATTTAATCGTCCATTGTTCACCGCTCTCTTATATCGGTGTTTCTCCCTTTTTCGAGGCGCGCTCATTCGACCGGACCGGAATAATGGTCCTCGATGTAATCGCCGCATTTCACCGGCGATATTTCCACGAGGAGCCTGACCTGGCGCGCGAGAGACCGACGTTTTCGATCGCCTTTACGTAAGCGTGAATTCCTCGAAAATTTATAGCGATCCGTCCTTCCGATTCGACGAATATTTTATAATCGTGGAATGTCTTTCGATTAATTGAGTGGAATAGAAGGCCTTACTAAATAATCATTTGGCGAAAAAGCTATAAGAATTTAAAGTTATACTTTCCTTGTCATATAAAAATGTCACAGGAGATCGTAAAAAGAATATATGCCTTTAGTCTTTTTCTTTCTTTTTCTTTTTTTCTTTTTTAACTAAATTGTTTCTTATTTAAAATATTTTTCGCCGCCTGTTTCCGTTTTGCTGTTACGAGTTTGAAACTTTTCACATTAAGGGGAGAATGGCCTCTATAATAGTGCTCCTGTCTCACCGCCCTATCTTTTCTTCATTAAATGCTATTTATGCTTTCCTCATGGAGACTCATTAATCCTATAATAATATAGCTGATGACGCGATTAGTTTGGCTATGATAGTTATATATAAGGATAAAAGTGCCACGTCGCGACGTTATTTTGCACGGCCTTAATGCGTTTTTAAGTATTTTTGTATCGCATATATATCTTGCCTCCTTTTTTGCAACGACGTTTAGCACTTAATTTTTTTCTGTCGCAAGTCGCGCGATTACAGGGTGGTGGCGAAGGAAGGCTGGCACCGCGAAGCGAGCGGAGAGCTTTTTGAAACGATAAAGCTTTCGGGACAAATATCCATTATGCAGTCGCTTCAGGGACTCGGATTTGTCGATAATATCGCACCTCTAACTTCTGCCACCTGCGGAGGGAACTTTTATTAAATTTACATACCCGCTGTGTTCCCGGCCTTTATTTAAATTGGCACTCGAATCGTGCACAGGGGAGTGTTAATATCGTATCGCGTGGAGGAAAAACAATAGCGGGTCCAATCAGCTTTTGTACAATGTCGCGGCGGAGTTGAGATAAAATCGAACGAAATTGCAGCACGTTATTGCTCTGAACGTGATTACTATACGTGAATTTCTTTTATAAATCTTATTTGGACGGCGGCGGCGGAATAATACGATAAGCGATTTGTGCGATGTCACTTTACGGCAAATCGTGTCGCATAATGAGTCGCGGTCTAATTTGAATGAACATATCGCGAAACGAGATCAAGAGTTTCCGCCTATCTCTCTCCCATATCTCTTCATTTACAAGTGATCGCGCTCGTATAGGCCGCTCGTTCGGTAATAGTCACAAATATGGAATGACGAAAGTGCGAGGAGCGTAATAGGGCCTAGAAGAAGGCACGACGATTCACGGTATCTTATCAACGTGCGTGATGCAAAAGTTTCTCCAGGGATAGCGGTTAAATTAGACACAATCCCGCATGAGAACGCATAGATCGACGATACAGAGCTGACGTAGCGGCGACGTGACTGGACTTGGGCGCGCGATGAATTTTCAAGATTTATCCCGCTCGTCGTAGAGGTAACCGCTTAATCGAGTTAGTTAGACCGGGGGTGGTGCAGGGAGAACGAGATTTTCATCGTGCCGCTCGCGGCACGTTCGAGCCGGCCTTAATTACGATCCCTTCTCGGCGCGGTATCCGGTGGTAAAGACGGCCGCGGACGCTTTTGGACGGGGAATGTTGGATTAGGTGTTAGCTTCGTGCCGCTCCCTTACGCTTACGCTTACGTTCCATAAGCCGCTGTTCCGCGCGCTTCCGTTTCTTGCGTCGAGAAGCGCGAGACGTACAACGGCCTCGGCAACGTGAGATCCGGCCTTTGAATCGGAATATCGTTTCACCGCAAGGATATCGCGTTCGTAGGAGAGAGAGTCAATGCGTCGCTCGCATTAAACCTGGAAACACAACTCTTCTCACCTTTGACAACGATCTTCCGATCTTGCGCGAGCGGTGACGCCATAGCTTATCACGTTGAGATATTTAAGTGCGAGAGAGGTGTTTGCGACTCGTTGTAGACCGCCCTTAACACTGACATTTATATTAATGATGAATTTTTCAATTTACAAAAATGAAAATGTTTTATTTCAATATTATACACCTATATCCACGGCAATACGTGGAAAGTGTATTTGTACAATAGTTTTTTCTCCCGAATGTTTTTTTTTTGTTTATACAATGGAAACGAAATATTAAATAAATACAAAACTACGTGAGGATTAAAGTTGCAATATTTTTTGGGGTCATTCTACTGATGAAATAGCATTGGAAAACGGTTGTACCTGAAAACGCTCAAAGATGCGATTACGATATAAATATAATATTTTCTATTGATATGTTTTCAACTGTATATATATAAGAATTATCAATACGCAATAATCAATTGGCATGATTGTTCCGTATGTAGTCATAATGGAAAATGAATGAATCGTAATCTAATAGAATTTCAATAGAGAAATATTTAAACAGAGCTTTAACTCTTGAAAAGAAGAGAGAATTAATTTTTCCTGAACGATACAACGACGCGAGTAGACCGTCGAGAATCGAATCACCACGCTTCCGGAACGTTGTGTTTTCCGTAAAGAAAAAAAAAAAAAAGAGAAAATGGTGAAGAAAGCCATGAGCACGCCCTCGGATACACTTCCTTTCAAGGACCACTCAGCGACCGATCGAAAAGGCGTCCCTCTAGATTTCACGGCCCCTTCGCCACTTCCTGCACCGTTACTTGCTCGAGGTATGCTCTCTACTCGCCTTACACACCGGTGACCCTTCTCTCTCCCAAAGTTTTTCTTCCATTTTACTCTTTTCGTCCTTATTCCCCTTCGTCAACCTCTTGTCTAGCTCTCCCTTTGCTTGGTTTACCACGATTAGACCGCTCCTCAGAGAAATTATACGTCATAATGATTCCCTGACGTTGATATTACCGCGAACATTCGCAGCTGCGTACTGATTACTCAAATTCCCTTAAATCATATCCTCATTTTGATCGTCGAAAACGAGAAAACCGATCTGCCTGTTCGATCGATAACCAAGACAGTTTTGGTGTCTCGTGACTTAGACTTCAAGGATCTGGATTTAATACCCGGTTTCTCGCGCTTAATTTCAATTTTCATCCAATAATAGGTGTGCTGTTAGGACGAGCAATTATTTATCGACGAGGTGGGAGCGTTGCTCGACTCGGATGGGCTAATTAGAAGGCCTCCGAGCGATTAGCCCAATCTAGACAATCGTGAAGAAACCGCACGTGGTATATACCTGTCGATCCTGTCTGCGGATCGATCACCTTTCGAACGATTAAGGTAGAAACAATTTTCAGGTGCCCGAAACCCTGAATATCCTCTCTGGTCGACGAGTTTTGCTCGTAAAACGACCTCTCAACGCCCGCCCGCCCGTTATTTATGTCCGTAAATTGATAATCAGATCCCATCCGCGCTAACCCCATTGCCCAGAAAATTGATTCCAGGTTGTGTACGCTCTCTCATATATTTTTTTTTTTCCGAAACTCTCGTCGAAACTCTCTTGCCCCGCGCCCTCGTCGCTGGCAAAGTTCCTGATTGGCAAGTCCTGGCACTCGCGGATCAATGGTGATTTAATTAAAGATTATAGCTCGACGAAAATTAAGATTAATCGTGTCCCATCTGCGGACAGAAAGGGGTCGTGAGTGACTGAAGGGTGTGGGGGAGGTGGACGAGGGCGTTTCGCTCGACGACCTCGCGGCCAACGGCCTTAATTATACGAAGAGCGACCGAGGACCGGGAACTCGACGTCGGCGTCGGCGTCACCTCGTTGAGGCCTACCATGTCAGAGATGAAACGAGGTCGAGGACAAGAGTATTTCTGCCGTGTCGGAGTATCAAGTCCGTCACTCGAAAAAACGAGCGTAAAACGGGAAAGTATCGGAAACAGCTATGCTGAGATAACGATCGAGGCAACCGAAGATAATCGAATATTCAGCGCAGGTAATCGTTCACGCAAGTTTATTTTGTCGCTGACAATGAGTCTCGTCGGAAGCAGCGCGAACGTTAAAATGCGAAAGATAAACGGTGTTAAATTCTATAATATTTCTGAAATATTTTTTGGGACAGCTTTGTGACGCTGCTGGAGAGAGAATAAAAAATGAAATTTGTATTTCTCCTGGTTTAATCGGCCTTTCAATCTTCGGTTATTGACCGACAACTTTGTTCGCTTCACGTATTATACCGTATTATGCGTTATTACCGTCTGATAAAATGGACCGAATGCATTATACAATATTCTACGTAATTAATTGGCTGTTCATGGATAACTGGATTTCGATAGCATCGGCATGTAAAATCGATGGTGGACGTTTGTAAAATTTGTGTCACACTAATTCTGGATATTTGGTCATTAGTTGGGTAGCCCTGTTTGTACAAAAGATAGCGCTTCCGAAATATTTATTCCACGTTTGTTACAAATATTAATGGCGTGTCTGAAATGTTTAATAATCGGCGTTGAAAACGCGCATTTTTGAAAATTGTCCTGGAAATACGAAAGGAATATTAACTCAAAATAATCTTAAAACTGAAATTAAATTAAAGCATTAATGAGATGCGTTAATGTCTAATGTAATTTTGACTAATTGATACTTGGTAAAGTTTGTTTAAATGACTCGTAATGACGGAGTTGCCGTATCAAACTGAAATGCCAGGCAGGCTAATGAAATGGAATAATCGCCGTCGAACAATCGATCTTAGATATAACTCTCTGCATCCGTCGTTTAAGAAGCTCACGGCGATCTTATTATTGATTTGGATAAAAAGTCAATAAAAAGTCAATTTAAAGAACAGTCCGTTTTCATGAGGTAAGAATGAGGGAAACGCGCGATTTTCCCGGATAAAATTATCGTTAAATCATCGACAGTAAAGCAAGGGAACAAAGCGTTTGTGCACGATGGCGCAAAACGATCGTAAACTTTACGACAGCTTATTTCAGTTGCGAGTTCGTGCGTTTGATCGTTCCTTACAACATCGCGGCGGAAAGAGAAAAGGAGGAGGAGGAGGAGGAGGAGGTCTCCTCTCAGGTTCTCTCTCTCGTATGGATTCACTTTTATCTCTCGCGCAGGTCGTCACTCGGTGCGGCGAACAACTGATTTCCCATGGAAAATCGTACTTGGCGCGATTAACGGGCAGCGACAATCGCCGTGTCTAATGACATTTGCTCAGCCAACAGCACGACATTTGCACACGCGCCCTCCGCTTTACGATAACACACGGTAGATTCCGCATACGATTCTCCGTTTTGTTTTCGAAGGGCAGCGCGCGCGAACGAACTTTTCGGGACAAAAATAACATGCTGTTTTCATAGTCAATATTGTTTTTCATTGTTCCTGTATTTGTTAGGCGCGTTACTAAAATAGTCGCGCAGGTTACCCGGAGACATTTGTCGCGTTTATCGCTTCGATAAGTTTTATTCGGAAGAGATTATTTTTATGCGCCTTGCGTCGCGCGGAGATATCACGCGAGTTTGATATTACGTATCCACAGATACGTATCACGCGGAGAATCTAATATTCCCGGGTATTTCGGCAGCTCTATGACGATAAAATGGGACACGCAACACATCGTAAGAAAATGATTCCTCGCGGGAAGTTAGATAGTCATAAAAGCAGCGTAAATCAAACCGTGAAGGATTTACGATAAGTTACTATTAGCCCTAGATTTATGTTTCACGCCAGGTGGTTGTTTCAGCTCGCTGTCGTATAAGTCCGTCGAGGTCACCGTGAAAAAGAACCGCCTGTCACTTCAATTAAGCCGTGATTGCGGTTGCGTGTGCTGTCACGGCGGTAAAACGTGTGTGTGTTTATCAATTTAAGACGAAACTACGCGAACGCAATCGAAACAACGGCCGTTTTCGTGCCCGAAGCAAATAAGCTTTTGTGGAAAATTCTAATTAATTAGTTTATTCGAGAATGATAGGGGAAAAAAGAACAAGAGCGTAATAATATAATACATGCTCTTTGTGCCATTTAAATATTATCTCGCATGGGTTCACATGGGCCTTTGTATCGCACATTTTGCACTAATAAGACGTGTTTAGTGTTTTTAGAATCCATTTATTATACATGAAAATCTTTTAGTAGATTTAGCGTTAAATCCGCTCGACATACCGCAACACAGTCCTTGTCAATTTGTTAAAGGATATAAAAGTAAATTGCTCTTAAAGTTCTCTCTCTCAAAGTTGTTCAAGTGCATGGTCTTCAGAGCGAAGTCTCGAAGAAAGATTCGTTTGGTCGTCTGGTCTGCGGGCGGGCTGATCGATCAGGCATCGAGACGACGGACGGCGACGGACGGCGACGGGTCGCCGTTATATATATATAATCGATATTTATGAAATTTGTCCATTTACAATCAGCAATAATTTCGACAATGGTAATTTTGTGCTAACGTGCTCGTTACGAGAGAACAGCGATTCCGGATAACCGTGACGTGAGAGTGAAACGCTCGTTTTTAGTTCGCGATATCGTATTACAAATGAAACGAGGCTCGTTATAAACGTTAAATGATATTCGAAGTCATTCGAATCCGTTGAATAAAGAGTTTCAATTGCAGATGTATTTATGCGGATGTGGTTGACGAATTTCAGATTACCATTCGCGCCGGTCATTGTATGCATTTTACGTACGCATCGTAGCGAATGTAACGCGCGCACGTAAAATAAACCTGCGGCCTACACACGATGAAACACACACCGGACTGACATAACATGACGAATTAATTATTAACGAAACAAACACTTCGTGCCTTATTGCAGACATGTAAAATAATTATTGCCTCGTCATTATAAAACAGTCGCCATTTCTTCTCCTCTTCGTTTTTAACCGTTATGGCTGAAGGGACATTCGCGATAGTTCTTTGTGACAAAACTCTTCTATGACAGGGCAGGTAGTGCCGTTTTCCACTTCCGGCTTTCTCGCCACACCTCGCCTCGTCCTCGCGTTCCCCATTCCCGTATACCCAGGCGTATATCGGTGTATACTCCACTTAAATCGAAAAACTTTGCCATTCGGCGCAACGCACGAGTGGAATAAACTGAATCGAGATAAAATGATAGCCGCGGAGTTGAGATTAGAAACGTCGAGTTCAAGTGGTGTCGGACATGGAGGTGAGAGGGAACGCGAGATGGGGAAAGAAGGTTAAAGAAGGACGCAAACCTCTCCCTCTCCTTCCCCCCTCTCTCTCGGCGGTTTAAACCTTTCTGAAAACGAAGCTCGGGTGACTATCCGTGGCTCATCGCGGCGGTCGCAAAGTTCACTCGCCTGGAGGATTATGTTCGACGTACTTATATAATTCACGTACGCACGCTCGCGGGCTAACGCGAGCCCGAGTGTTTGAGGAAAAATTGAGGAAAGAGTACTTAGCCAATCGTGAAGTTAACTCTACACCCCCATCCTCCGATTATTGTTATAGTTGGCGATGCGCCAGAACGGAGACCGCGAATGCGCCTCTGCTGTAGTAGATCGCCGCCGGATATGTTCGATCGCGTCGCGAAAACACCTGCGACGGACGAGGGTTGGAAAAAGGACGGAAATATAAAAATTACGCGTTGCGGTCGACGCCCTTAGTAGACCGCTTCGTCCAAACTCGTTTCGCATAACCGAGCTGATTGCGAAGACATCGCGTGACGAGAACGTCAAGGGCGCGTCCGGCGCGCGGCTAAGATTCTTGCTTCTGTTTTTGTGTGGCCGCCTGCCATTTTTCACGTAACTTATCGGAGCATCTCGTGTGAAAAATGTGCGAGAAAAGGTGCATTTTCATAACGGGCGGCGTGCAAACTTGCATACATTAATGACCGGCGAATTTTATACGCTTGCGCGCACTCACGCACACACGCGAGTCAAGGTTAACTAATTAGTAGAATAATTACTACGTGCCTGTAATGAAAGTTTTGCCTTTATCGGCGACCGTAATTTGGCGAGTGAACTAATGAAATTTCTCTTAATATATCGTGCATAATCATTGATTTCTGTTGCGGAACAAATCTGTGGGAGCTATTGATACAACGGCAAAGTGAAAGGTAATTAATTAAGTTGTGTTTGCGGAGCCGTCCGCTGATTGATTGCGTGGTCTTGCGTGAAATTGGTTTGCACAATTATTTCGCGGAAAGAAATTTAATGCGTGGTCATGTTGAATCGCTACTTCCATGCATTTTCTCCTTGATATAAATCTGATCTCTTTTTATCTCACACGAATCGCGAGATGTTGATCAAATGTAACGAGTATATTATCGTTACATTAGATGCTTATCAAAACAAAATATTGAATCCATATTTTCATTAAACGCACCTTTGTGCCTTTGTTGGGTATACAGACTCGTTCGCGCCTCGATAATGCGGCTTCCTAATAACGACGTATAGTACATGGTGGATAGGAAGTAACGCACGAGAAAAGTGACGCGAAGTGAGTTTGCCGCGGCAGTATCATTAATCAAAGTTGCGCCCAAGTGCGAGCCGGGGCAAAAGGTTGGAAATTATCGAACTTGCCGAGCGAAAGCCGACAACATCGTTGTTGCGGTATCGACACGTCGATCGATCCTCCTGCCCCGAGGAGCGAGAGATATGTATTTCGGAGGAATAACGCGATCCAACTATCACAACGGTCGCGTGGTGGTCGCTTTTAATCGAATCAAGCAGGGTGTCTGCGGATGGCTGGACGACGAGCATGCCGGGGGACGCCCGGATGGCGCGGCGCGAGCGAGGCGCGAAGAAATCTCGCACTCAGCGCGACGCGCTGACGAAAGAATTGCCCCGCGACGCCGACGGTGTTCAAGTAGAGCAGGTGTGACACACTCAAGGCGGGACAGCCAACGTCCAACGTTTCATAGCACTCGCTGCGCGACGCTTCCTTCCGACCGGTAGAGCATATGTACTTTCGTAAATGCGTTTGCATGCAGTGCCAGATGGTGCAACCTGCATGCTTATGTATATATCAGTAGTTCGCACAAAGGATCGTGCAAGAGACGACTTACTTTTGACGCATCACGTCGTCCTCGTACATCGTTTCTCGCTGTAATTCCGCATGTTGTGTCCTTGTACTCTATACTGCTTTTACTTGTATTTGCCTCCAGAAAATCGGAATGATTATTGCCTGCCTCGTGTTTCGTTTATTCCTTTTTCGTAGCATGTCCTCCTTGAATGTATTTGTGTTTGCGGATCACGAGAGAGAGAGAGATATATATATTGTACATAAATATATGGTTTCATCAATTTTATTTGACAACGCATATAGAAATATGAGATTGATATATTTATTCTTTTGCATTTTTCAATCACAACATTATGAGATTCTTTTGGTACAATTTTCACAGTAAGTGAAGATAATCATTGTTATCACTTGTTATTTTTTTGTTGTATCTAGATCGACATGGCATTTCACGAATGATTTTACAGTCTGTCGCGTTGCGTGTTACATTTGGCCTTTATGACTCCATTTTGTTGTAAAAACAAAACGTGAAAATGAAGGCAAAATACAATGCGTAAAGTGACAAACTGCGAGATCGCTTTGTCGAATAGTTATGCGCAGTCGTAGACACTTTTCGCACGAACCAGTTTTCGGTGGCCTCTGGCATCGGTGCGTCTGTGAAAATATTCCCGTTTGAAAGTACACGTGTATAAATGAGAACTTTCAGATAGCGAAGCGTCACAGACACTACAATGTCACAACTGAAATTGAGACTCGTGCGAAAAGGCGCTTTACTAGACTCCACATTCGATGTCTGATCGTACATCGGTGTTGTTCTACTAAATCTAAGTGATGGAAGACGTATTAAAATACCGGCATGTGTTCGTCACAACAATGCAACGACACTTGGCGTTTACATGTATCTCGGTTTATCGATTTAATTTCGTTGTTCTTTGATTGTCCTTGGCAAAAAACCTTATCAAAAGGCTGCCAGGTAACGAGCGATGATTATATATAGATAAAATGAAATTTCATGCATTTAATCATTGCATATTTTTTTACTCTTTTAATTTTTCACACTAGCGATGAGAACGAATACTTGTCGTACGAATACTTGCCTGATGTTCTTTTACGTAATTGACACTTGAACGAATGAAAACTCTCGTGATGAAATCCAGCACAATGTTATGAAGATATTTTGTCGCAAACACGATAGCTTGTGGCATGTATGGAATGTATTGATGTATACATTTCAAGATTTTAAATTACTTTCTTACAATTATTTCTTTAAATTACATCACTTACAAAGCTACACAGGTAATCACACATCTCGATTGTTAGGTATGTCTTACTAATTAAGCTTCCAGTAGTAATATCTTCTCCTACAGCGGGATTTATACATACGAGCTTACAGCTTAGGAGCGACAGAGCGACAGAGAAAGAGAGGGAGACATCCAGAGTGATCAAAGTCAAATGTCTCCTGTGTGCATCTCATCTTTCCTTTGTCGCATAGTTATACTCGATTAACATCGAATTGGCTTTTTTCTCGTTTGTCCGTTATGCCGGCAGCTCGTCGTGCACCTCTTCCGTCTCTCGCATTCTCGCCCTTTTCCCTACTTTTACGAATATTGACTGTCTCTCGCGTTCTCTCTTTCTTCTTCATCCGATTTATTTCTCTCTCTTCCCATTTCTCTCTTCCCATTTCTCTCTTCGGTCTCTCTCATTCCTTTCTCCCTCATTCCTTCCTGTCTCTCTCTCTCTGCCTTCAGCACAAACTAGTCGAGACAATAAGACGAGAGTACGCCACCTGTTTCCAAGTGTTATGAGACTTTCGGGCCGGTCACGCCTGTGTCTCTTCACGTACACTTTGTAACTACATACGTACAACACGGCGCGGACACGAGAACGCCGCACTTAGAACCTTCGCATTTAGAACCCTCCGCAATCTTCGCACACCTCCGTTAACACCAACTTCCGTCCATCTAGCCCATCGTCACCACACTTTACCCCCGTCGGATTCCTGAGATTATGTTGCCGCGGCAAGGACGTCCTTTAACCGGATCTTTCCACTTTGGACATTCACGAGGTCACTGCCAGCTGTCCCTCGACAGCGGACCCTCGATTAACGCTTTAGTCGGCGTATTTCATCGCACCCCTTAGAAATAGGATTGTCTACTATAGGTTACTTTTCCGCTGGACTTTTTCCCTACCTCGTTTATTCTCGTTTCGATACCAATTGTCCCATTTTAATTTCGCCTCAAGAGATAACACACCGGCTCGACGTATAACGGCAACATTGGGGAGACTCGTGTCTTTAAACTGCAGGTAAGACCTCGAGTTTAAGATGTCGCCCACGCACAGCTGTTCTCATAACATTCAGTGAAGTCGTACTACCGGGAGCGTAACAAGTATCGATCGTCGCACAGGGTTGTAACCAGCTGTGCGCACGTATTTATCGCCGCCGTCTGAAATCTTGAGTCTGATTTATTCCTCGCGAGATATACCGTGTTCCCGTGAGAGATCGCACTTAGCAATTTTTTCCTATTTATCACGCCTTCTAACCGGCTGTAGCCGAGTTATTTCGACAGCGTTGCGTTAGTTTAAACAACAAGTTTCAACGCTCGCCATTTTCCTTACCGCAAGAGAGTAACTCGAACGGAGTTGGCCCCTCGGCGCCTTGCGAAGGCGCGCATTCCTTCTCTTAAACGCGCGTTTCGATAAGTTAATATTGTAGACGCTCGTCCGCTTCGCGTAGACTCGTAGACTTTCGCGTCCGACATTTTATTTCTGTTTCGTGAATCTTTCATGTCGCTATTAAGAAACAATTTCAGAATAATCGCCAGCTTATCGAGAATCGTTCATCCTCGTAACGTGCGCAAGGTACAATTTTTCGACAAAAAGATTTCCATCCGCTTTGCCGTTATCTCGGTGTACCACTTACAATGGGGCCATTATCCATCGACTTTCTCCCACGTATAAGTTACCACGTAGCGCCATCGTAGCGATAGTAATACGCTTCTCTGTATGAACTACCGTAATGCCGAGTGGAACAAAGCGTAGTAGCAGCGAACGGATGGAGAAACTTAATCTTCCGGCGAACGCGTTCTGCAATGTAATGAATGCGAATAATACAGAAAGGGTAAAAGGCACTCTCGCTCTCTCGCGCTCTCTCGCGCTCTCTCTTTCTCTCTTTATCCCCTTCCATCGTTATCAGACTCTCTTATCGCGGCCGCCTGTAAATTAGAAACTCGCTGTATTACCGGTACGGTTACATCGTAGATTGCGCGTCGGTAGGATAAAAATAATCATAACGAGACTTATTTCCGTACGTAGCGACGTGTTGCGAAAGCGCGAATCGTCGATGCTGCGGCGGAGATACCGTATATCTCTATCACTTCCGCTATTTTCACACGCGACGTAACCATCGCCGCATTCATCTTTGATAGAGAGCGGGTGATGATCGCTTTACGCGCGCCGGTAGGAAAAATAAAATCTCCGGATGTACGTACGTTCGGAAATAAAGGACAAGATTTATTATGCAATATTTCGCATTCGTGCACGCGTGCTGAGTTGGCCCCGCAACCGTATGTAAACGCCGGCGTACAAAGAGTAGTATATCACAAGTGTTACTGCATTTTTTTTTAACGCATCAGAGAATAATTGGACCGACAAGCGTACCTGCGATATCGTTCGACGCGAAACAGAGGGATCATTGGTTTAACATCCGCAAAAATATGTAGATAGAAACAAACATACTGTATCTCGCCGCATTCTCAATACGTACATTGCGCTCGATACGCTGGCTTCTCTTCCGGACAACACCGGGTTTAACGCTAAAATAATTATGCACTTCTCATTTCGCTTTCATCTCGATAGCGAGGAGTTAAATACTACGTATTATCCGCATTTTCATATCAATTTACCAGAAATTTATTTGCGCTCTCGCGTCGGACGTCCGTATGTTTCGTTCAACTAAATTTTACGGGATTGAAATACTTAGGTATTGTACAATATTTATTGTCGCGGTGTACGCAAGCGCCCCGTGTGTAATGACACACGTTGCCTTCTCTCGCCCCTCTCCCCTCCCCCCATTCCCCTCCTTTCGCGTTGCAACAATTCGTATTCATTTCGTGCCAATTTCGCCGCGCTGAATAAGATCGCACGATCGCGCGCGCGCGCGCGCGTTCGATTTGAGCTGGTTTAAACCGAGCGGTTGTGCGAAAGCGTAACTGGCTATTCGTCAGCCGACCGTGCTTTCGATAGCGGCTAATCGCGGGCGAGAAGCGGGTTTGCGGTGCAAACTTTATTTCGCGCTCAACAGCCACCACAATGCATCCCCCGATCGCACCCTGCGCCACCGACGTGTGGCCACGAAAAAAAAAGCGTACAGCAGACTGTGCGTCTGCAGGGGTGTCAAACGGGAACAGGTTTGTTTTTGGATTCCAGACCGGCACAAACTCTCCGCACAAACGCTCGTAATTACAAGCAAATGCACGGCTGCGCTATCGCGTCCGTCTGATATTGTTTCGGACGGAACGTTTAGAGCTCGCGCAATCGTCCTCGCGAACATAAAAAATTTGTTTACCGCGATAGTATTTTTTTTTGCCTAAATAAAAGTTACTATTAAAATTTTATACTAAGGGGAGTGAAGAAACACGAGAGAGCAATTCTACGTCGATTTGTGATATCGCGACGGATAGCTGATGCTCGACGTGACGAAAGGGGGACCGATCGCCAGTATAATGCGATTTGGTCGCACCACTGTCAAGCATCGACGCGTTTGACACCCCGACAGTTGATTCTCCTCATCTTTCGCTCTCATGTGATACTGTAACATAACGTCTGCCACTCATTACAGTCAAGTAGTTGTTTCTTTTTGTTTCTTCTATGATTTCTTATGATTTATATATGTTTTTGTTACAGGGGTCCCGCGAACATTTTCGGCTAGGCCTTACCGAGGAGGTTGGTTCGTTTGTTTGGTTTGCAATTAGGATTAGTCAGTAGATTTTTTTCTCTAAAAGCCCTAGTCCTCTCCTTTTTCTTTCTTCTTCACGCGTATAGACTTCGCTTTTACATACATAATACTCGTCTGTCTTTCCCCTGTATTCTTACTATACTACTATCTCTTTATATATATTATATATATCTATCTATATCTCTGTCTTTCTCACTATCTACCTTTCCCTTTATTCTCTTGATGCCTCGATCGTCGCTCGACCATGCTAACACCAATCACCACCTTTGAACGTTACTAACCGTAGCATATATATCTATACATACGTACGTGCAGACTCGATCCTTGCATATGTGTACTTAGACTCACACGTATCAAGATGTATGTATACGCATATATATGGATATGTGTATATCCGATTATATACCAATTGATTTTCGTATCAAGCAGTGTGTGACTCACCACCACTCTGACTCGATTGACACCGATTGACTTGTTCTCTCTTTCTCTCTTTTTGTTTTTTTTTCTTTTTTTTTTGGTTTTTGTTTTTACGTTTGTCGAAGGTCCGTATCTCTAGCTTTAGTTGATCGATGTTTAGATATGTGATGATTAAGATATGTCCTTATCTGTGCGTGCCTTGTCAATGCGCGCGTCTCCCCCCTTTTGTGTATGTACGTGTTCGTGTCGTTGCGTAGGGATGGCCCGCAATCCCGTCATGTTTGATCGTTCTGATTTATTGATACTCAATATTTAGCTGTAATGATGAACATTAGATAGCCGATTGGATATTTAGTCTTAATGTTTTCTCGAGAACGACTTGCACAATACCAGAGAAACGAATACACCTGTCCGTATGCTGCTTTGAGACCATTCCATTGATCGAACCATTACTATCACACCGGTGTTTGGACTGAGATACTCGAGAAACGCGACTAACGAGCTCGCCGCCTAAACATTTTTATCATAATGCATGAAAACTAATATTTTATTCATCAGGTGTCGAATGAACTAAGGTGAAGCTCGGTGAGGAGGGACGGCCGTCTCCATGCTGTGTGTCTGCGGTAAGATACGCGATCAAGTCACAATTTATCACAATAAAGTAGACAAGTTTCATTTTTGTACGTTACGCTTCGTTAACGAATAACGAAGCGTGACGACTTGCGTCTGATATATTCTTCCTGCCTTCTTTACGAGATATTGCTTTCACGATGATTACAATGATTATGTGTGTCGATAAGATGGCACGTTGTTATAAGTTTCTTCGACAATTCGCAACAAAGGCTAATGTCTACTAGCTACTATTTTGTGAAACGACAGGTTATTTTTCATTCGACATTTTATAAATTATTGCAACAGTAGCGGTACATCGTAAATTGTTATTGCGCTGCAATTTTATGTCTTTGGTAGTAGACGTAATTTCCACTTTCCTAGGTCGATCTCAATTTATCTAGCAATAATCGTCTTAACAGACGCGAGTCGCTCATTCAATTGATATCTTCCTACTTATAGAGTACATACTTATGAAGCGACCAAACGGATTAGTGGTCGACAGACGCACTACATCAGCATAATCTTAAAGTTGCCTTCGAGACGATCGGTAAAAAGTTGTGTCGCGAAGCGGATCTCAACAACGGCGCGTGGTTTCTGTCGGATTGACGTCTCGAGTATCGAGTCTCGTCTCATGTCGTCTCGAAAGTTGAGAGTGGGATCTGCGACATCCGTCGATGGCGCCGTCGATGGCAAAGACGTTCGCCGACGTGCACTCTACATCCCCTACGAAGCGTTTTCATGATGCAGCCTCGAATACAGAATTTTATCGCCCGTGAAAGGCGCGAAATGCTTTATCTGTTTGGAAAAGATTCAAATTGGCATTGCGATCTCTCCGCTTCGAGGAGAGCGAGAAAGAGAGAAGAGAAACAGGAGATTGACTGAATAAGCAATTTTCGCAGTTTCTGACAGGTTTTTACTGCGTCAATCCACAGATACGTTACTCGTTAACATCGAATTGTTATTCTAGTTAACAAAATATTGGAATTCGTTATGTGAGCAGATAACATATGCGGCACGTCAAATAATTGAGTCTAGTTTCGCATGAATTTTGATTCGAATTTGGAATCTGCTAATTTGCGCGATAAATTTTATTTCGCATTGCATATTGAGTAAAATATAATGCAATAAAAATCGTAATGGAATTTTTGTAACTCGTTGGAGTATTTCATTAGCCGCCGTTATCCGAACAAATGTTTCATCGTCGCTGAAACTTTCGCAGCGATTTAAAATTTCGGTATAATAACTGCGAATGCAAAAGATAGATCTGTCTCGCGTTGCCATAATAATGCCGCGACCTGATTCGTGGTTCTGAGATAACTGCACCAGCGCAAAGATCAGAATAATAGTCCGTCGCATGGCGGCTGCATATTAAACGTCATTAAATTATGGGTGGCCGCCTTGGATTACCCTCCGCTTACGCTTATAAGCCGCCTCGGTTTTACGAGGTAAGACGTACGACCGCAAAGATGGAACGGCGGAGATAAGGGTTGAGAGGAAGGATGGTAGACATCGAGGAGGCGGATTATTCTGATACTTAAAATACGCTTCTCGGAATCCTGACGATACTACGACTATGACACGGATATGAATGTGCGTGGATTAGATTTCAACTGCAATAAATGTAAAGCGAAACTTTTCATCATGCCGCAGTGACAATGCTCTTTTATTATTAAACGAATACGTTTAATTGTCAGGGACTCACTGTGTGGCGATATTGCTGTATAGGTACATTTTGGAATTAGGCGGGAAATTGGTAGTAATTAATGCGGAATATTACGATCATACGTGAAATTAGAAGTAGCTCATGGATAATTATATTTTATTGTACTGCGCGATGTAATCACGTTATAATAATTCGTTCAACTGTGTGTTCATACTTTTCGGTTAATTTTGGCAAATTACCTACGTTCGCTTTTCTATTAATTTATTCATTAATTAAATCGCACGTGTGACATAATCGAAGTGCAAATAATTAGGCTCCTTTGTAATAATAAATAGATTATGATGTAGTCATCTATTATTTTGTAGCATTAAAGTATTTTAGGGGAATATACGATTTTTGCAACTTTACGATATATTTTTACAACCAATTATCGCAATATTAAATTGATGATATTAATTGTGAATCTCGCTTTTTTTCAAATATTGAAAAACTTTTTAAAGTTATAGATAGAGATATTTGAAACTATCGAAACATCCAAACAACAAAAACATTGTTTAGAATCTAAACGTAAAAAAGTCCCAATATGCTTTTAATGACGAATTCTTTTCAATTTGGATTATTTCAGTGAAAATATCGACGCGTACACAATATCATAGTTCGATATCAATTTTAAGATATAAACGATTGAAAATAGGATTTTAATTTTTCCAGAATTTTAATTCGAAATTTAATGACGAAAGTGTAGATAAAATTGAAATGTTGCAACAAATGATGACTCCAATTAAACATTTTTACTCAGGGAAAATTGATTTGAAATTCGCTAATGACTCTTGAAAGAATATTAGATAATTTTGAAAAATTCTATGTACATGATCGTTAAATCGTTACCAACGTATATCTCGTGTAATTTTTAAAGGTAAATGAATTATGTATATTGAATACATCATTATTTTTCTTGGGTAATTATTGACACGAGGAACTCTTTCTCGGAGAGAGACGATAATTTATTAAACATGGCACATAGATGCTATCCACAGTGAGTGTATTTAGAGGTGAGGATAATTGGACCGTCTTTATCTAGGGGAGAAAGAAACGTAACTCTTAGAAGAACGCACTAAACGAAATGGCCGTCGCGGTAAAGTAATTTCTTGGCGATTTATTGATGAGACGAACGTCTCTTCCTTGCCACGAGACGTAAGATGGGCACACCGGGATGTAGGTGGACAAGGCAGGAAGAGACGAAAGAAGAAAAGGGTGTAGATTTATTCGTTCTCGGAGCGAGAAAGACGTTGAAGCGAGCGAACACCTGCGTCCGAGGTAAGGTACGCTCACTTCGCTCGCTGTTCGTCGAAATATCGGGGTTTGAGAAGCTACAGGTTCGTCGTACGGACCTGACATCTTCCACCGAAACTCCGGCTTCCGCGTACGTCGGCAGTAACTTCCTCGATGAAAACTGCATTACCGAGTTACGAGGCGGCGGCACTCAGCCTCGGACAGGTGCAGCGGCACGCATCGCGCACACACGCGACTGCGACACGTGTGCGCCCGACACGGGAGCGGCTGTTCGGGCTGCTCCGACGACGTTAAGGGCGAGGCAGGAACATCGGCAGACAACACGGCCGCATTGTTCCGGCGGGCGAAATTCACTCTCGGAGATTCTGTCAACTCCGATGATCGTCGTGCCGAGTTTGAATAATCTCTCGGCTATGCGTTACCTCATGTACAATGTGGAGTCCATCGCGATAAGCGAGTTTAATTTACGGACGAATAACGCGCATGAAGATATTAAATTGGAGTGCACTGGACTGCTTCTCAGTGACTTTACAACAATGCCTGCGGGGATGTACAAGGTGTCCCAGACAGGGACATTGGTGTTCCTTTTAAAATCAAGAGAACATGATACTTTTTACTGCAGATTCGAATTACACGTAAAAAAATAAGGAACTTTTAAACATTTTTTCTAAAAAAATGTATTTATTTTTTTATTTAAGTTTATTTTTACATCACATTTACTTTTAAGATTATTTTGAAGTTAATAGAGGCATTTATAAAAAAAATATTTAAGACAAAAATTTTTTAGCAAATTAAGTTGACAAGAAGGTCAATAAACCGAGCAAAATAGATGGAAAATATATAAATATATTAAATTGTCCTTACATAGATCGTTAGAATATAAGACGTCTATTCTTCTCGTCAACTTAATTCGCTGTTAGCACACACGAGCCTCCAATTTATTTAAAAATTTTTTATTTTTTTTAATGCAATCCCAATATTCAAGAGAGTTCACATTTGATAATTTAATAAATATCATCATTCGATAGAAAATCGTACCCGATTTTCTTGTCAAAATCTTTTTGAGATTTCTGATAAAAATCACTTCTCTTCATTTTAAAAGAAATGTACGAGTGGTCTGGGACACCACGTATATTTCTTTCAGAGGAGTAAATTCTGTAAAATGTACAATATCGTGTAACATACGAGCCATAATAGACATTCATAATACGGCACCACATGAAGTTTTTAAATTACGTTCGTATAAAATTTGTGGTGGCTCATAGCGTATACGTTAGCTAATGAAGCGATACGCTATTGTATAAAGTTAATTTTTAAGTGTAAAACCACAGTTATAAACACGTTAGTTCTATTACGTCAATATGTAATTAAAAATGATATTTTTTTCTGAATGAAAATCAGAAAATTTATCAGAGAGAATCGACCGTATTCTCAACGAGAACTGGTTATTTGATTTTCTCCAATTTTGGTGTTTGACATTTATTCTTTGAATTGTTATATGAAGATAAATTTAGGACACGTGAAGATTGATAATTTAGCGGCTTTTATCAATTCGACAAATTTTAAGAAATGAAATGGTAACATCGTATTTTTATTTCTATTTTCGCACCATTTTAATATGACTTGGGATAAATGGAATGAAAATCAAAATTATGTCAATTGAAAGAAGCTTTTTAACGTTAATTTCTATTTCTTATTTGATGTTACTGTACATTTCAGACTCAAGTTATTGGAATAACTGAGATATTACACATATATCTCTATTTACAAAAAATTGTAATCATTATTAACGAAGAATGGTTGTGCCAAGAAAGCTGCCAATAAAACTGCACTGTCTAAATCGGAATCAGTGTATTATTGATTGTATGTCAGTGAACTATAAGTGAAATAATCTACTTTCAGTGCTATACTTATAAACTATATGAATCAGTGATAAATGCACTGTTTTTCAATAATAGCACATTGATCCCGATAAATGAAAATATTCCCCTTTTAAATGAAATCATCGAAAGACAGTGAATAGTCCGTTATAAGTATAGCCTTGCAAATCAATAAGATTTCACTGATTCAGATTTAGAGAGCACTCTCTCTTTCTAATATTAGAAAAAAATATCTTTGATGGGGGGGGGGGNGTCTTGTCTGTTATGGGTATTATTTCCTTATAAGTGACGTGAAACTTCGATATGGCGAAACTTTTCTTAACAGCGCGGACGCGCTCCCCCTTTTCCTTTCACATCGGTCGCCAAAGAGATACGGAGGGTATGAGAACGTTTCCCTGGTGGAACGATTCGCGTAAAGCGTGCCATCGACAAATCATCCGAAGGGAAACGCGCTGCTCTGCCCGGTTCCTACTGTACCTATTCTCCGTTCGCTACCTACCCTACGGACGATTTGATTTATTCATCGGTGTTGATTACAATTGATTTTAGTCCGAGCGCAGGTGAAACCCGGCCGCTGTACCGGCGAACGGACGTCGCTTCATTGTCGCGCACGTACGTTGTCTCGCTCTTTCCGTTACATTCGTGTGTGGACTGCGATCGAGTCGCTCCTCCACACATGTGCATGGACAAACGGGATGTGCCGGTGATTTTTGGAGCATCGACGACAGGCGTCCGAGAAGTTCATAAATCATTTCTTGAATATCGAAACGTCAGCGCGCTTAATTTCCCAATTGTAGTATATATACATGAAAATTTTATCGTGAAAAAAAAAAGGAAATTAGGTCGACTCTGTGTACAGCAAGTCATTATAATCTTGATCCTTTATTTTCTTCTTTTATTATCGGTTATTCGACATAAAATGTGCTACTACAAATATTACACATCTATAGAGTGACGACAGCTTTCCGAGTGCCATTATAAATTTACACGATATACGCGTTATCTTCGTGTTATATTTTTTAAATCAGTTGAGAAAGAAATGAAAAGTTTTCTGGGAAAGATGGGATTTCTGCGCGTAGTTTTATTTAAGACAGTCATCATATACATCGGATTATCGTTCGTAAAATATCTCACAATCAGTAGGCATACCTACTACCTAGGCTGAGCCAGTAGTGCCATACTTGAAATTGTCACAACCTATTTCTCCGGTTTCGCTTTATCTGCTTTCGCGTATCGTACCTTATACATACGTATACGCTCTCGCAAACATACGGGATCGCTCGACGTAGAACGACGTTACCGTGCTCAACGGGCGAGTACGTGATTTCATTTGCGATACCAACTCACGATCGTTCTACATCTGTTGGAAATATGGGGCCTCACGTTCGTCCGTTGCCGCCACGGCGTGGCGGCGGGCATACTACCCCGTACCACCGTCCGGCACAGCACAGCACGATGGTACGGGGTAGGATGCCCCTGCGCTCCATAAAGCACGCCGATCTGGACCGCCGCGCGCCGGCCGGGCGTTTAGCACGAAGGAATCGGCGCGCGAAGGACGCTTCTTGAATTTATGTGGCACCTTCGGGAGTCACGCTCGGCATCGAAAGTAGGCACTCGGCCCCCGATCGTTCTTATTGAGCGACATAATTTCCGCGGGAGACGGCATGTTTACTGACTCTCACGTGCGTCTCGCCGCGCGACGGTCATCATTAAAAGGTAATTCGGCGAACATCCTTATGACTCTGGGTGAGACTGAATCGAGAGCTTATTGAATTACAACCAAATTCGTACGTGTGTTCGTCTTTCGTGCAAATTTTACGTCAAATCGAATAAATCTTATAGACGCGTCGTCTAATATAATTTTGCTAGTTGGAACTGGACACTTGATATTTTAATCATACGTGCTATTTGTACAAATGTCGAACACGTTCGAGAAACGGTCGTTCGTGCAACGACATCTCGTAAATAGCTTTTATTGCTCAAATATCGTTCCTCGGCGTAGAATAGTGTATTTTCACGTTCGGTTGGCTGCAAACGCAATGGCAAATTCATTTCATTGCGCGACTTGCCATCTGAGAAGCGTATTCAAAGCGAATAAATTAATACTCGCTCGGTCGCGAGCGGTCGCCCGATTTTCATTGGGCGCAATTTATTTCTGTCAGTACGGTCGTGGGACGCTTTATTGAAGCTTTATACGCTTAACTTTTAATTTTACTTCGCTCTTCTCAACAACCGTCCGATACGCGCGCGCGCGCGTTACAATATTTTATGGAACAACATTTTTTTCCGCATTGTTCGTTATTACTTCGACAGGGCTAAGTTTTATTGCGCGAACATGAGCGTCTCCGCGACGACTAAGACTTGGATGGACGATCGAATTGCTTAATAGATAGTGCTGGTTCTTGAGAAAGATCAATTTGCATCTCGTTATCGTCTGAGGCTCTTTCGAACGAGTAAACTTACCGAATCCGCGCGTAACGATGACGCGGACAATGGACACACGAGACGGAAATTTTATCGTTCGATTTCTGTTGGATCACGCACCAGACGCGATTCCTCCTCTCGTCTCGGCGTCTCGGCGTCTCCCGCCTGACGTGGCAGGTACCTCCGATAAGTGTTTTCTTCGGGGTGAATGATTGGCGGGTGAATGCCGTGCGCGGCGAGAATTTCCATCACAATGCCGCTCAAGATACATACCCGCCCGAAGGGGTGTGCGCAAAATAAGAGGGCGACGAGCTCGTAGCCCTACGAGCAAAGGTATCTATCCGGCTAGACTCATCGCGATGCTGGAGGGTGCAAAGAGAGACAGAGAAAGAGAGAAGGATGAAGCCAGACTCTCGATGATTGTGCTCGTTGGTTCTAGTCTCGAGTGCTAACCCCTTCGCGTTCTCACCCCTTTCTGAGTGTCTGAGATGCTCTTAGCGGCGAACAACGACGCTCCTACCTGTCTGCGAGGGTAAGTCGGAGGTTGGGCCGTGTCGACTCTCGACTTGGTCCGAGAACCCTTAAATGACCGGCTATTGTGCAGTCTCGCTAAAAGGCCGACCGACCGGTCGACCGACAGACGGACAGTCCGTCCACACCCTCAACCTCAAGCTCGGGGATCTCGATCTCGAATCTCCTCCTCTCTGACACGGCATTTCATGGTCAACCTTTGATTTTCAAGCCACTGAATCTCGCCGCGTGCCAGACCACATGCTCTTTTTTGAGATCCCGCTTCTTCTTTCGTGGCAGATTAATAGGCCATCAAGTAAATTGATTTCCAAAGTTTTCTCTTTACATTTAAAGTATTATATTATTATAAGATTTAGAATCAAGAAAGTTTTCTCTCTCTTTCTCTCTCTCTCTCTCTCTCTCTCTCTCTCTCTCTCTCTCTCATAAAAGCATTAACTTAAATTATATTTGTAAAATTCTAAATTTTACAAGTTTTTATGAGTATACAAAGTAATATGAAAAATTTCGAATTTTTGAAGTCTGTTCTTTCTACTCGAATACTTTTCTTTAATAAATAATTAGAAATTTTTTTCTAATATTATTCGATTGGGAAAATAATATTTTCTTCAAGCAATTTTACAAATACTCACTTCTAAAGAAAGTAAACATTCACCAAAATTAAATATTGACCATATTATCCTTTACACATTAACGTTATTTTAATTATATAATGAAAAATCATATTTTGTCATGAGAATTATTTTGACTGATTTTTATTATTTCATATATTTTTCTTTGACTTTGGTATAGAGAATTATATTTTTGTTTGCTTTTTATATACAACACTGATAAACTTTCCTGTTGATCGTAATTTCCGACTGACTGACACGATATTCATAATTTGATAAATCTGTTGCGCGATTTGAAGCATTGATAACCTTGCTGGTCACTTCGCTATTACGATTCACGATGATCGATTTCATGTGGCGTTTAGTGAACTGCTATTGCGATTTTATGGCGCTCATGTAGAATTCCAGATATCGTATAACTGAATACGTTTGTCTTCTCTTACAATGATTTAGCCGATAGGATGCATCCGGTAGGTAACCCAGTTTCTACTTTGTCAGCTATTTCAATCACCAAAACGATCGACCTCACTGTAATAGAAATAGAATGTACAATGAATGTTAAGAAAATTAATGCTCTTCTATGTATGAAAACTATTTAGTATTATTATTCTTGTCACACTTTTTTATTTTCGCAGAATCTCTTTTTACGTTTTTCTTATCTTCTTACTATTTAATTCGATAAATGGTAATTGACCTTTTATTTATAAAATATTTAAGTGATTTTCATTATCTTACATTATAATTTAATTTTCAACTAATATATAATATATAATTCCAACAATTATATTTAATAATCTAATTTTAAAATTTTATTGACGTAAAATTCATTAGAATGCTATAAAAAATGAATAACATTTTGTTATCTATTTGTGTTTCTGATTACTTTGAACTCTTCAATTATTATTAATCGTTTATTATTAGACAACAATTATAGTTAAAGCAAAATCGGTACTATTGATTTCATTTACTTTGTCATATACATTATATCACACGTTATATCACGAAATTAATATATCAAGCCATATCTTTCTCAAGTAGTAATAAACAACGCTCGTAATACCGGTATTATCAGAGTTTTGAAACTTGTTAGCCCCTTCCGATGTTACTTTTTTATTTACGACGTCGGTCTAGCTGCACACGGCGAATCTAGTTTGCCCAGAGAATATGCAATAAGCTCCTCCGGTTTTACGGTCGATCCTGGATAGTACAGAAATCCCTGCACCTCTGACTACTGTTTACTGACGTTCGATCGGCTGCTTGTATTTTTACGTTTGCCGTTTATGTGCGCCGATGTTTTAGACCATCGCACATTAATTAGTCTTAAATGAGCGCTGAAAGGAAACTTCACGATAAGTTTTCGCCGGATTATGCGGCGAACCAAAGATTAGTTAAAGCAAGTTCCACGTATATCCGATTCGAGTATCAACAGACGGAGGATAGGAATCCGAATAAGCTGTTAACCATACGGCTTTGGATTATATGCAATGTTCCTTGTACATTCTCTCTTCATTTTAACATTTCGCAGCCGAGTAGAATCCTTACGCAACTAATAACTTTTACGAGGTGCGTTTCCATTATTCTGCCACGAACGCGAGATATTTCAGTCTCTGTGAGTTCAGTCTTTTCTTCGTTATCGCTGAAGTTTCTGGAACATTTGAACGACTGCACACCGCGGGTTTGTTATAACATAGTACCAGTAAAAGCATCGCGTACATAGGAACAGTCGTATGCAAAGAAACGTAGCAAAGTATTGAAAACTCGACAGTCGTTACGCTGGAATAACTTCTCAAGGTTTCCGCTCTAATAGAGAGATAAGTGCAGCTGGTATGTGTGTTCGATGGAACTTTACAGCGCAATATTATTGTAAAGCAATATCGCGACACTCTTGTGGAGTAGTTCATTAATTATTCACTCCGCCGCAAGGACGGGACTTCTGACCGAAAAAAAACCCTGTCCTCTCGTGCTAGGACGATCTAGTCACTGCTTTTGTCTCTGCCGCAGAGATATACAGCTACATCCCTTTAAAATCGATATTAATAACTGTGCTAACCCTCAGATTGCTGCACAGTTCATTACGAACTCTCTCTCGATGGACTTTTGACCGGGCCATTCAGTGGCCTTGTCAGTCACTAGTTCTAGTAGTATGCTGGTTCCATTAATTATCTCTTTTGTGTGATCGTTCAAACGTGTACATTCAAACATCCTTTGATTGAATACCGTACTAAAGGTCTTTGAATTTAATAGAATTATGTGTTATATGATTCTATTATACATTACTCCTATTTTTTATAAAGTGTAAAAAAAGTCTGATTCTGAATATGATACAAGTTTTATCGAATGTAACATTAATTATACAGCCACACAAAAAAAAGAAGTGTCATGTCCGAGAGATTAGACCCATGTATCCCTATATATTTTGCGGCTCTGAAACCGAATATGATCTCAGAATTGCGCCATCAGGATTTTTTTATAATCGAGCTGAATAGTGGTAATTTTAAGGAATATTTGGCAATTTTTTGAGGGTAAAAAAAATTCTAAACTGATGGCACAATTCTGAAGTTATATTCAGTTTCAGAGCCTCAAAATGCATAGAAATACGTGGGTCTAATCTCTCGGACATGACACTTTTTTTTTGTGTGTGTGGCTGTGCGTAGCCATCCTCAAAAAATCCTCAAAAAATTGCCAAACATTCCTTAAAATTACACTATTTTGAGGGTAAAAATAAATCCTGATCTGATGGCACAATTCTGAGGTCATATTCGGTTTCAGAGCCGCAAAATACATAGGGATACATGGATCTAATCTCTCGGACATGACACTTTTCTTTTTTTGTGTGCCTGTGTTACCATTAATGTTAATCGGATCGGCAAAAACAATGTGGATGTGGAAGTAATGTAAAAATAATATATAAATGTAATAATTTTGTAAAAAATTATCCATTTTATTTTATCATAATTATGAATTTACGTGCGTCCTGGAAATTGGAATATTAGTGTTTCATTTTTTATTCACACGCGACGGTGTATCATGTATAATCTCCATCACCTGGAAAATCCTCCAACTGCATTACTTTTCGTAAGCGAAAATCATGGCGGAAAGCTTTACTATTAAGCATACACTGCGCACAGCGCGGCTTATACATATGAGAACTACGTTTTAGGTCACTTAAAAGATATAAATATAAAGTTGGAGCACTTGAAAAGTGCACGCAGGTGCATCTTAATGTTTCTCTCCGATTTAAAAAAGTAAATAAATGAAGCTAAATAATTTACGATTCTCGTGTTTTACGTTTTTATTTAATCTTTTCGAGAAAGAAAAGATATTACTTGCGTGATTCTTTTGAGAAACACGAAATCAGGAATTTGATAGAGATTAACAGATTAGAAATGTCCTACCCTGTGGTTAATTGATTATATCGGGCCTACGTCGTCTTACGTTTACCAGCGACAACGGGATGAACGTGCGAAGTTGCCGAGATATACGAGGATTAAGGGACGACCGTGGTACGATTGTCTGTTAAAGGACACTGATCCTGCCTGTAAATTGCCACAAGCAGCCGTGACAGGATTCATGTACACGTTAACCAGAACTAAGGCGTTGGACGTAGGGCGACGTTTCGTTGTCACGCAACCGCACGAATCCCGCGGGAAGAATCTAAGTCGCAGGATTTCCGAAAACGTGTCAGGAACGTGTCATCAGGAACTCCGTATTCAAGTATGCTTAGTTCTCAGTACTAACGGAATCGCGATTTACGATTAGTAGTATGGTTGCGTGACAAAAAGAGCTTCCCGTACTTCACACGAACTGCATTTACAATCTAGAATATGTACAATTTCGGTTTATCTTCTTTTACTTTTTTTTATTTACTTTTGTAAAAGATTATGTTGGTATATTTTTTTTGTAAATAATATTGTACAGGTAATAATTTTTTATAGATGAAATATTTTTTCGAATGTATGGAAAGTACAGTGATATTATCGCCTGCGTATATTAACATGAAGAGATTATACGTCGTCAGAGTCAAAGAGCACAGCGGCGACGTGGTATGTCGCTAATTACAAGATCGAGTGAAACGGGGTTATATCGATCGCGTGACTGCGTTATATATAATCTGAAGCTTATTCGGGTAAGACCTCGTTTTGAAGATTGAACAACTTAGAATATGGTGCAATTTTTACACTTGCCGACAGATGATTGGCACAACATTTGACATTTCTATTTCGAGTATCAAATTACATTATTCTCATTATTCTTTAATAGAATGATACAACGGATTAACTTTAGCGACAAAGTTCAGTTGTTTAAAATATCATTTGAGCCGACTATTATTTTACCACAAAGTTATTAATATATTATATTTGTCTAAAAAGAGTAAAGGTGCAGATATTATTTTTGTTACTGCAATCTCGTTACTACGAGGCTTCATTTTAACATCATTTATAGTAGGATATTTAATTTCCGGTACAATATCGTCTATTCTATATTCCTTCTTACATTATAAAATCTATGACATATTTATAAAAATTTGTATACTACGTATATCTATACTTATTCTATAAATGATATGTATTTTTGGAATTTCTTTTGTGTCAAGTTCCATCTCACCATTATAAACGAAGTTAGTAAAGCACGGGATTATACGTCAATGATGCACAACGTGGTCGTTGCGATTACTTTATGTTTTTATAATTTCGCGTGTCAGATAAAAACTGGTTTTTACGAACGATGATGATGGACACGCGAGTCAGATCCGCGAGATATACTTACATCAGTTTTATGATTGCGCACGAAATCTCGCCAAACAAAGAGAACGAGAGAAAGAGCGAGTCATGTTGATAAAAAAAGAGAAAGATGATTGCAAAATGGAAGAAATTAGATTACAACGGAAATCTGGAAATATCACATATTTAATTGTTATTGCATCTTTTAGTACTGTTTACAGATTCCGCATTTATCTCAAAATGAAATTTCGCGTCGTGTATTTGTATGATAATACAAAATTGCAAACGTCTTTTTAATATGATTTTTATTTCGCAAGATAGTATTATCAGAAACTGTGCTTATATCTCGCTTTTTTCATCTGTTTAAATATGTTGTTATCGCTTTTTTCATTTGTTGATATCGTGCTCAGTTGTAAATAATTATAGCTGAATGACGTGCGAGAAAAAAAGAGGAAAATGGAACGCATATACACATATACACGTACCCACACGCGTGTGCGCAGAGGGAGTAGGGACAGAGGAGAAGAGCGCAGCGTTCAGTTGCAGCAGGGTTTGGGCAAACCGCGACTGCAAAACGGCACTGCCCGCGCGTAGCCGCGATTGTAAATCAATTAGCTCGCATTGTAAATAAATCACCGTTTTACAACTCTACCGCGCCGCGCCCCGAACGACATCCGTATGAAATTTATCGTCCATTTTCGTCCGTTTCACTTTGATTTCAACGCCGTCGTCGCGCCGAATTGGGGGCAGCGGGCGATACAAACGAGCGCTCCCTTATTGCCGTCGGCTGGCTGGCGCAACGATATCTTCCACTTTCATCCGCTCGTTTTAACGGCGCCGAGATGTTCGGCGAAGAAAGCGAAAATTCTCAATATTAAAAATTCTGCCAGGATATTAAGATAAGCTGGATAAATTGAACGCACATTTGTTACCCTATTATTATTATTGCACTCCATAAAGAGCGAGTTATTGTTATTAAAATGCGAAAAATCTGCAAATATCTGATACGCGATCAGTTAGAAATGATACTCAATTTAAATCTGTAATCTCTCAATAATAAGCTGCAAAGTGATGCGACTTATGACACCGCGCTTCTCTTACGCAGAAAGATAATGGTAAAATCAACAGAAACTTTTCTCGTAGTTAAGTCATAAAGGGATTTCGCAAATCTCTGCTCGAGAGCTAAGTGGTATTAATAAATTGCCCGCTGTTCCTCAGTGTCCTCGCTCGAGTCGCGGTCGCAAGTTAATCGTCTTTTCGTTGTTAGACTCGTCGCTGTCATCGTCACTAGAAATGCATATTAGCCCCGCTATTTTCCGTTCCTCGACAACGGTGATGTTCCGGGCAATCCTTTTCGAGATTAGCAAGGAAAAAATTGGCATTGGGACAACGAGTAGTCGCCGAGTAGGATGAGCTAGCCGGTTGATTCGCTCGCGGTTACGAGAAGAAACGGAGAAAGGGGCCGAGGAGGAAGGAGGGAGGAGAGGGATGAGAGAAAGACGAGGTGCTATTACGTCTTCTGAATGGAGGCGACCTCGGGGCTCGGTTGTAATTTCAGGAAATAGCAATTTCCAGGCCAATTAGTGCGCGAAATATTGCAAAACAATACGGGCGAGCTTGACGCGCGTACAATATGGCTGCGACGCTGCGCCACCCTTGCGCCACACAATGGTAACAATCCCCTCACCTTACGCGTATACACCATATCCACGTTCGCTGTCGGGCTTGTCGTACAGGCAACTTCAATTCGGTCGAAGCACGACTCGGGGAAGTTAGTTACTCCGCGTGACGAGCGAGGCCCTATGAGTGCGCGGCTGCGGTGTGTTTCCCGTGCGTATTGCTCTATTTAACGTGACATCTGACGTGGGAACAGGCAGTTTGGAATTTTACGTACATCCCCCGACTTTATCTCATTTCACGCGAATGCTACAATTCGCGAATGGTACAATAATATTTTATATCGCTGTGTTGTAAATGGATAACGCTTCACGTTGTCTAATCTGCAACTATCCACCAGCCGACGATTGTTCGATCTGTTTGCTCGCTGCGGACCGCGGACGGGCGCCGGGCGCGTTTGTCGAAGCTCGGATATCATAATCGTGGCACAATTCTGCAGTGCGCGTATTGCGCGATTATCAAAGATGCATGCGGACGCCCGTTCGCAGCACGGGTGCAACCAAATACCGCGTAATAACGATAAATATAATCGCGTTTGCCGCCGTGTCGCCTCCGGCTGATTTATAGTATTACGTTATTATTTATTTATATGTGATTTTAATAATTCCCGCTGTGCCGTGCGTGCACACGTCGCGATCGCGTACCGCACATACTGTGCCGATAACACTGTTGCCGAGAGACACGCTAGGTGGGCGGCTACGTGCGCCACATACCTACGTTAACGATGGACTAATTCATGCGTGCGTGGCTTCGGCTGGGAGTACGCCGGCTGATCGTTCTTTTTTTTTTCCTTTTCCCCTCGATGTGCAGCAAGGTGCGCGCACGCGACTTTTTTGAAAAATCAAGAACCCCATTCCCGATCAAGCCGGTACGCGCGGCTGGCCGATTCGTTAACGAGGAGCTGTCCAATCAGCGTGACAATAGACGAGTCTCGCTTGTTGAAAGCCGCTTTCAAACGCACAGTCTCCAGTCCTGGGGGACCTGCCCTGGGATCGTTCATTGTCCTAAAGAGTCAGATCCAGAAGAAGATATGCCGTATCGATTGGTCGGATAATTCTATTGTCAAAGCATACAATTTTTACGTGCGCGCGTGCGTGTGTTTCTAGGCATTCACCGCTTCGGGAAATTTTTCTTCCCAATAGGAACGGAAATCCGAAGAAAACGCGCGGCGAAATAATCAGTCGGGTTAATATAGCGTGTGGCCGAGGCAGTTGCTGCCTGGAGGAGCGATAAGTCTCGCGAGCATCAGGCTTCGATGTCGCGAGATATATGTCGACCGCCGTGGCAATCGACAATGTTATGTACGACCGGTGAAATTCCGACGTGCAATAATACCGTTGATCGTAATCGAATTGTTATCTCGCTGGATTGCTTGACGTGTAAGGGAAACATCGAGGAATCACGGGTCTTTCTTTTGTATCTTTTCTTCTCGTTATCAGATGTGACCAGTCGCAGGACGAATTTAAAAAAGTCGAGAGTAATCATATATTAAATATATATGCGACCTGTGATTATTTAATAACGAAATTTCGCAAAATGTGATCCCATTTGTCTAATTGTTATAAATATTAACGCCTTTACGCTCCAGCAATATCCCAATTCTGATTTAATGTCTATAGAGGAATTCGGTGTACATAGGAACGATCAGTGCAGAGACCGAAGGACAGGCAGTGATATTGCGGACCTGTATGTAGGTGTGTTCATAGAGAACGACCGACGAGGACGGGAACCACGGGGTGGGTTGTAACGTTACTGCCGGTGTCGGCGTTAATGCTAATGCTAATGCTAATGCTAATGTCAATGCTAATGGCGTCGATGTCGTTCGACACAAGCCGCGATCCACGTTCGCGAATGGACTAGCCGACAGGCGCGTACTGCGCGTTCTCGTTCGTAATTGATTATCAACGATTTAATACTATCCCGATAAATGAGTCAATCGAAAGCCGCTTGTCTTGTCGCCGCGTTTTCGAGCGGAAACGGAAGGGTATCCCGTCGATTTGTCAATGTTGTAGCAAAGAAAATATTGAACTTGGTTAAGCGGGCTTGCACTAAAATAATAAGTATTTTAAAATATTTTTCCAAGTCTTTGTTATTTCTGTAAATGTTAGAGAAGAGCTTTTGGATTACATATAAATAAATTTGAATGTGCACTGTTCTTTCAGTAGAAAGTGAAATAAATAGAGAACAAATAAAAATAAAAATGAAGTAAATATACGATAATCGTCTTGCAAATCGCATTACTTTGAATCGAAATATTAGCTCGTTCTCTTTGTGGGATCATGAAATTTACTCCTTTTGAAACACAATGCAAATAGTATGCAGGCAAATAGTGTCGGAACGTAAACGGGCAACGCGTCGAGCGTAACACGAAATTTACGTGGCATAATAATTCGCCATCATTGCGAATCAATGATAACATATTAACCGTGGTCAACGTTTATTAAATTTGGCCGACGTAATTTCGCGATAGTTGCTATTTTCATTACCACGAGCGTCGTGCTTGGCGTTGGCATAATAACGGCTGAGGCGGAGGCATGTCTTAGAAGGTGGCATTTTTAAAATAGGGGAAAAAAGTCCGAAGGCAGTGTCGAAGGTTTCGCGCGCGTTCAACGACGGGACAAAGACAACCAACGTCGACGACGACGATGACGACGACGACGACGACGACGACGACGACGACGACGACGACGACGACGACATCGCCTTCGTCGTCGCCGACGTCAACTACCGCTACTACCACCATTATCGTCGTACATTTGCATAAACAGCCGCGACTCAATCTCTATGCTAATCGACTTGTCCGCGTCCGAAAAGTACCTACGTTAGGTACACTTATATGTACAATACACGTGCGCGGGTGTATACACACGTATATACGTACGCAAGTGTATATACGTGTGTACGCGCGCAACTAACTACCAGCACCGCCGGATTATTCGCGCTGGAGTCGAGTGGCACCTACGTCGCCGATTGGCTTTTAATTAATTGGCTTCGTCGTGCTACCACCACCTTCTCGGGTCTACTCGCGCGAACGCGGTCTCAGAGGGCGGTGAGCGGGGCAGCGACGGTGAAATCGATACGCGCTCTCGCGGACGTGCTTTCAACGCGTTATTTCGATTAGCGTTCGATTAGCATTCTCTTTCGATTTTTCGTGCGGATATAGCCATCCTATAATCACATTTTCCCTCTTCCCCTGCCCACTTCGTAAACTCATCCTTGTTTATGAATAGAATTTATGCCGTATAACTGAAGTGATTAAAGGCCAGGAATTTCATTTCCAAAATCGAATAGCTTGATAGGAATTTCTTCTGAGGAAATTGTCAGTTACTCGTACAATTTTTATCAATGTTATTTTTTACCTGAAAAAAATTGAAATGCATCCGATTAATCTACACTGAAACAAAGACTGGTTATAACTACCAAATGTATAGTGAAATAGTATCAATTAAATATTTGGTCAATGTAACGAAAAATAATTTTACTTTTCTAAATATTTAGTAACTTATACCAGATTTGATAATACTTACTAAACATTTAGTAAAATAAAATTATTTTTGGTTATATTGACAAAATATTTAATTGATACTATTTTACTAAAAATTTGGTAGTTATAACCAGACTTTTTTTTCAGTGTACCAACATTTCTGAAGAGTCTCAATTATGAAAGCGAGAAATTATTTTTGACTGAAGTTCCAATATTATGTTGTCTATATCTGATAAATATCAGTTATAGACAGCTATGTATTATCAGTGATATTTTTTTGTCATTGTTCTTCGAATAATAACTCTCTCTTCTTTCATTATAACCGAACGACAAAAGAGTTATCAACGTTGGCTTTTGGGCCAACAAATTTGAACCGCTGCGTATAGAACTAATCGGTGGGTGGGCTTTGTCGTGGTTTCGACAACCCTTTTAACCCTTGATTCTCGTGGTCTCGCTTTCCGCGGACATTCCGCCGTTTTCTTTGTCACGCAGTGTATTTGCTATTTGGCCAAGTTCACTCGTCCGTCCGTAAATTAGATCGGGATTGTGTTGAAAACGACAAACAATCGTGGAGGTTATACGTTGAGCGTTGTGTCACTTTCAACGCGGTCGCGCTATCGATAATTGACAGCGGATTTGCCGGCCATCGTGCGTTTCACCTCGCTTTTGCCTCACCACGAAACTAGCACGGTAATCGGTACGGCAACTTTGACGATCAGCACGACCCGCCGCGATATAGTGTTGATTTTCCCCGTACCGACGTCGGCACGGGGAAATGACGGACGTGGCTTCGCAGCAGCAGCAGCAGCAGCAGCAGTAGCAGGTTAAAGCAAATAATGCTAATAAATAACCGTTGCGTTGCGGGTGGGCGGCCGCAAGAATAAGCAAAAACAGTAGCTGGCTAAATATTGTTATTATCCGGTTCATACGTTTTAATGGATATTCGATGAATCTGCGAATAATTGGGGCGTATTCCGTACCGTTTTTATTGCATAGCATTGGGCCGAGGCCGGGGCCAAAAGCGCGAAAATTAATACGCTGCATAAGTGAGACAGGAATGAAACTGCGTTCGCGCTTGTTCGCGCGAGGTGCCGCGATATCAAATATTATTTGTGGAAGAATCGAGGCGAAATTAACTTAATTCGCTTCGGTACATATTCGGGTGGAAAATCATATAGAGAGTTAATAGAGCGTTTTGAGAGGGAAAATCGGCATGGGCTCGCGTGACCGGTACGTTTACTGTTAACTTAGCGACAAGAATTGTTTGACATTGTAATGGGTACTATGGGAATTTAGTCCACTGTTTATTTTATGCTTCTCTGTATTTTCTGTCTATTGAATTTTGGCGAAATTGTATAACGGAACATTTATTTTGTCTTGAAATAACATTGGGAGACGTTGACTTTCGACCTTTTATTTTCACTGATGTTTTATTACTTACGACGCACGGGTGCGAAGGAAATCAAATAATAATCGTACCGGTTAGCGTTTAAACACTTATCCATTTGATATTAAAGTGAAGATACGTACGGAAATTTATATTAATTTCACTGTTTGCTATGGATAAATTGCTTTTAACGTGAACGCAAACAAAACTGGTCTACCATTTCGATTAGCAGCTTTTCGAAGATTTGTAAATATTGCATTGTATACCCATCGCCGACCTTCCCACGAGAGGCAAATACATGTTAAATTATTATTGCGCCAATAATGCGTTATTACAATTGAACAGCGCGTAATAATTTAGCATATATTCACCCCGACCGGCATACAATTGCGAAATTGTTTATAGGCGATGATATGATCGCATTTATACTTTGGCTCTCTAAATAATTTTTTGATATTTCGAATACATAAGAGAGTTTGATAATACGTTGCAATTCAGCAAAATTTTTTTTACAAATTTTCAGCTCCAATTTAAATTGTTCTACGCTCGCGAGTGTTAGCGACAGTTATTTTCACAAAATAACCAAAGCTTATATTTTATCCTTGTAAATAATTTTTTGCTATTTCGAATATATATAAGAGCGTTTGCAGCGTACCTTCCTGTAATATTCAACGTTAACGTTCGTTTACGTTGAATATTAAATCGTTTACTCGGACATCAGCGGCAGGTAGTTTCAAGTTCCACGTTCATGTTAAAGTCTCATCGGCGCCAACGAGCCGTCAACCGAAAATAATTCCTCTCGCTCGTCACCATTTTTCGCGGCGCCGATGGAGCTTTATCGCCGACAATAATTCCGTGTTAGTGAATTTATTGTTCGCCAAACCAGAAACGCTCGTTCGAATCGAGCGGGGCGCGCGAACGAGAGAGGCCACGCGCCATATTTCTGCCAAGAGATTTTATCCAGACCTTCTCCAGGCCGTCACCCCGTCGACGATTTCGCAATTATCATTTCCCTCCATTCGACGACGCATTTTTTTTTTTCCTTTCGAAAAGCGTAGGGTAAGAGAGAAGCCGCGCCGAGGAATCGTTTCATTAGAATATATTCAAATTACCGGCGGCGACGGCGCGCAGTCTCATCGCCGATTCGTCGGGGTGCCCGCAATTATTTCTCAGGTAGCATTATCCCGGGCTACGAGCTCTATCCCTCCATTCTGTTGGATAAACCTGCTAGTCGTCTACATTCCCTCCGCCCTTCTCTCTTCCTTCCTCCACCTATCCTTTCTCCCTATATAGCTGCCCTTTTCTACTCCTCCTTACTATCCTCTTCTTTTTTTCCTTTCCCTGTGTCGCTTCGCTTTTCCATTTCCGCGACTTCCCTCCTCCTTCCTCTTTCCTTCCTTCCTCGCCGAGTCGTTTCTCTGCTAGCCCATTTGATTATTCCGTCATCGCTACGTAATCGCGTAATAAAGCATCGGGCGAGTCGGCGCAATATTAAAGCGTCAGCACAAACTTGGCGCGCAAGCGAGAATGATGAAGAGCGGCATACGCGCGCGCGACCCGAGCGGAGGAGAGAGTTTCTTCAGCTCCGACTATAAACGGGATACCTTATCCCGTACCTGACGAAGAGGGCTCGAGCGCGTGATTGTTCGCACGCGAATGTATCCCTTTGCGCCGAGAGATCCCGCGCGAACATGAGTAATTCTTGCGTGAGATTTTACTGCGAGTTTCGAGCTGCACAGCCGGCGGTGATGGCAGGAGACGGTGCACTTTAGAGTTTGAAACCGCATTTGAATCGCAAACCAGAAGACGCGAATCTGTCGCGGGAACGGGTGGAGCGCATGGGATTCAATGGCTCCGAATACGAGCGCTACAGCGCGGATATGTCTCATTAGGCGGACTGCGACAGCCCGCCCCGTAATCGTCGCAAATACGCGTTGTCCCTCCGCGCTGACATCCTGACCGGCACAAAAACAGGTGTGCTTCGACGGTGACGAACGACCGTTCAATTATTACTGCAACATAGCGTCGCGCGGCTCGGTTTTACGTCGGTGGATAGTTTACCTTTACTTCGTTGATGATGTTTCACATCGTGATGAATGGGGGCGATGAATGCGCGAACGACAGGCAGTGAAAAAGAGAGCGACACGGAGAATATACTTTTCCCAACGTGAACGAAACGTTCCTTCTTTTTTTTTTTTTTTTTTNGACAACGTTATCTTTTGCGGTACTCGTTCCAGGCAGCGCCGCGTAATTCAGACAGCGGACTCGATTATTCCGCTATCGAAGCGTAATTGTGTAATAATGCACTACCGTCGAGCACCAGTATTAAAACATCAGCTTGGATCTCGCACGCGAGTCTACGCTATGCGGGAAGGGGAGGAAAGAGGGTTGGCAAGTGAGACGATAACGCGCTATTGCGTGCGATACGCTCGCAGCAAAAACGACCGAGTAACGCAGAGTTTTTTCCCTTTGGTCCATCGACATCCGCCATTTATATTTGCTCTTCGAGTATTGCATATTTTTTAATGGCCAACCGCATATAGTTGTGTACATAACTGTAGCATACTGTGCACATTAATCAATTTCGCAGTGTTTATCGTCATTCCAACAATGAGGGAAGAGTATCGGAGATAAATGATGAGTAAATTTTTACGTGTGTTCGCCGAATTTGATCGACAAATATAGCGTTGCGAGGAATACAAAAAAAATCTCGATTTAACATGGATTATGCGGGCGAAAACATATGTCATATTTCCCGCGTATCATAGTCTTTTTTTTTTTGAAAACCAGTCTCGTTTTAAAAGCACCATATGCAAAACATCAAACGAGCGTTATTACCTCGTTCATCAATGTATGCATGATGAAAAATATCCAGGGCTATTACGGGGTAAATTAAAGTTTTAAGAACAATAATAGCTCCGCAGCTATATATGCGACCGACGGGCTTATCTTAAAATATAGAAATGTAGAAATATCTCGTTTTAATTTCAATTACTTTCACGCCAATCACGAACGGAATGTTAATATTCTATTGAAAAGCCTTTAAAATTAATGTTTAAATCGGCTTACACGTTTGAATATTGGATTTATACATTAAGACTAGGAATTTAACAATTATTCTGCGCGCGTGCAAGGAATTTAATATGTGCAGGAATCCGGTATTGACATACGGAATTTTTCTCGAATGTGTCGTTGCGAAAGTACCCATCGGTACTACGTGGAATCTCTGCTGGTGGTGGATCACCGATGTATTACAAATACACTTAGGAAATCCAGCTCGACCGTTGGCACATTGTATTTTCTCTCGTCTTCGAGTACATAGCCGCGTCGCCAAGACCTTCGTCTATGAAATTGGATTTCCGAAACGCTTCGACGTGGCTTGTCTCCGTGCGGCGAGGAAAAAGAGAATGGAACTTTCTGATAAGCGGTGTATTACAAGATACCAGCGCTTATCGCAAGAGTCACGTGCTACTTGTCCGTTTTTAGGAACACGTATAGACTTTTTTGCGATAATTTAGCTGCACACGTGGGGATCTACGTAGCTTCTTCGCACCAGGAAGAATTTTTACACGAGAAAAATTTTTCGCGGGTCGTACAATCTGGCGCGCAGAGCTCTCTGATAATAATCTCTCGCGAATCCAACGGTATATCAATACGCGTTTATCATTCGAGCCAGTGGCAATTCCGGTCAGACAACGCGGCGGTTCGTGAGTTAGCCTGTAATGCGTCAGCTATGAATGCAATAACCCAGGGATCTCGTTTCGACCGGGATATGGATTGCTCGGAACTTGTTTACGCTTCCAAGTATTATTGTCGATCAAGCTTAATATTCCACACTGAGGCTAGGACGAGCACACATAAGCTTCCGCCGTTGGTGGAGTTTCGATAGAGAAGAAACGGGTGTATCGCGGGTGTGCGCCGTGTTACCTCCTACTCTCTTACCCCGATCGGGGTTCCTCCTGAAATATGTATGTATCGCATTGCGGATTCGAGACTCCCCCGATCTATCGCGACATATACGGACGACTGTAAACTAGGATTGACTCCGATATCGAAGAATAGGACGAGCGGTAAGCTCGGATTCGCGTTTTATATTTGATCGAGTTCTATACTGGGATCCTGGCTGCGGTCAATCCTTGGGAGCCGGCTGCCACTGTAAGGGGGAGGGTCTACGGCCATAATTCGAGGGAGATCTTCCTGACGACGTTGACGGCTCCTTCGGGAATGGATGCTCGAGATAAATGGAAACTTGGACCGTCGAGGCCCGACGTCCCTTATGCTCGTTTCTAAGGACTCAAGGTCATTGGTGGTTGCATTGGCGCGTTCTCGAATGGCGCTATTCATACAGCGGCTTCGAGGGTTCTACGGGAGCACGTCGATAAAGAGAGACTCGCGACGCATATAAAAAGTCATAATCCTTCACTAAAGAGAGTCTGCTCGCCAGGATGGAACGATCGACCTGACCATACTCCCGGGCGTTTTCACTTGGAAAAATATATTCAGACATCGTTTGAATATCTTTTTTAAAATCATTCTTTAGAAGCTCTTCACTCCATTAAGGTCCATTTTATTTAAATACGTTAATGTCTGAAGAGATAGATTGTACAGTAAACTTGAAAGACTTTTTTTTCAATGAGATGCCAATAATAGGGAACTTAATGCATGCACATATTCTTGTCTATAAGTATGGAAAGTTCAATTATTCGAATTTTCACCATCTTTTCTTTCGCTTTTAACCGCACAACGATCTTCATCGCTGATGCGGTAGTATATTATGGAAATGGGGATGTCGCAGCGCTCTTGCATTTTTATAAACTTGAACGCTTCTGTTCTTTCTCATAATGACGAAATTATAGACTTTCTTTGCGAAATAATGAGTGCATACTTAGCCATCACTTTCGCATCAGAGCACTTGGCTGTCGTGTCCCGTAATTCTAAATAACCTGTTGTATTAAACTTCAAAGAGTAAGAATCTTGTGAGAAGTAATTTTGTTCTTGTTTCTGTGCTTACGTTACATCTTTGATGTACCTAAATAGTGCTAGTAAATTTTTTTGTTTTTCTATAAATTTAATGAATGATTTATATCTATGTCTAATATTTTTATGATAAAATTGTTTCTGTAGTATATGTCAGATTTCTTTTCCACATTACACAATTTTATTTATTTTTGATAATGATATATAATATAGTAACAAATAATATCATATAAAAAATCGTGTGTATAATACATAAAAATTGATTTATTAAATATATAAATATATTAATTTTTACACGTTATTTATTGTACATGCGTTTCTCATTATTTTGTATCTTTTGTTATTATTTATTTTATATTTTATATATCATACCTTTATCTCTTTTTTTATGTATTATTTATTAAAAAAGTAATTTAAAAAAGAGTTGAAAAATTTAGGAGCATGTAGTACAAAAATAGAACAGTACAAAAATGTCCAATCGACGTAGGTCGCAAATCAATCCCGACGGAGATACAGCAATTTATTTTTATTTACGAAAACTGGGATTTTTTTAAATATATGTAATTTCCTGCTATGAAAATATAAAACTTGCGTTGAAACGGGAAGCAGATGTGGAATATCAGAAAATTTAAATACTGATTTGAAATAAATATGGTGAAAGATGGTATAAATTAAAAATTCTTAACACAATTGCGTAACTGTCCTTCTCTCGGAATTTGCGGAATACTTTCGTATACGTGATGAGTGTAAGTGTGTCTTTCGTATTGAAAGGGTTAAAATATGAAGCCGATTGGACATTCGCGGCCGAGAAATAATCGTTATCGTAAGCGGCCTAGTGATACGGATAAGCGTCGAGTCATACCGCGACGGCGAAGTGCGGTCTCGTTTCCGCCTGAGGAGAGGTCGGTTAATCCAGTTAGTCCGGTAGTTAGCGGCCGAATGGATGGAAGGGGAGAGTCATGGATAGTTAGGGAGAGTCGGCGAGCGCACGAGTAACACGGGAGAGTTAAAGGGCTACCTCGTCGCGGCGAAAGTTTCAGGACCGCTAGCAGGAATCCAATCGAGCCTTATTTATCGCCTTTCATCGCGGCGGCCGCCGCCGCCGCCGCCGCCGCTTCCTCTTCTCGTCGTCAGCCCGCTGACAACTTTGTCCCGCGGGAGAAGAACCCATGGACTTTCCCCGACTTGTCAACGGACGGACGATGGCGCAAACGGGACGTTGGCAGTTTAAAAGTTTGCGTCATCGGCTCTCCTTTCTCGCGCTGTCGTGATTCGTAGGACGGCGCGCAGAAGACTTTTTGCTCTCCTCGGGGAATAAAATTTCACATTTCCCGAGAAGATGTCGCAATTTCGGATAAAAGACGCGATGACACGATTACTTATACTCTGTGATGATCTATTATTGACTTCTTTCACCGAACTCTTTTCAACAAAATTGGACGAAGAAGCTTGTTTGAAGCGGTGACTCATTGCTTTTCGCGATGTGCGGCTAACAGCGTCCGAATTAAATATATTAGAAAATTGCGATAAAACTTTAACAATCAAATATGTAGTATTGATTGTTTGATGATGGCATCTAATTGGTATCGTTAATCAGTTATTTTTACGTTCGCGTTACTCCGCGTAAAAGAGAAATAATTGATGATGCAATGTTACAGGTACATAGCTCGATGAAATATTCATGAAATAATATAACACGCAACGGGGTGAAAATCACACCATCCATTTTTTTTGTTATTAAAGTTATGATATGATATTCGATAATATCGTATTAAATCATTTACATATTAATATCTTCGATGCTGCGTTCTAAAAGACGAAGTTGTCTGAATTGCGACGGTAGTTGTCAAGTAAGTACGTATAGTGATCCATTTGAAAATCCCCTTTTCGTTACTCTCCTCTTTTATGTTCGTCGCGAAGTAGGACAATCATGTCGATGAGAGGTAAGAAAACAAGGGGATCCGAACGTGGCCCTTAATAATCGTTAAAAGCCTCTCGCCTCAGGGTCGTACGCGTCGAGTTTGTCTTCGCGGCACAACTTCGTGTGGAGGAAAAGATCTTTGCGAAATAGTACGATCAACCACGATTAATAATCCAATTACGCGGGCATCGTGAAAATGGTGCTTATTTTGACGATGCGTGCGTAAAAATTTTAGTTTTGCCTCTCCATTCATTTTTTCTTTTTTTTTATCGCTGACATTCAAAACAATTATAATATGGATTATCAAATATATTTAATATTTTATTTGTAAATTAAATTTATGAAATAACAAAGGAATATTTTTTTTATAGAAATGTATTTTATCTTTTAACTGTTTTCTTTTTTGCATAGATGATTTTTTAACTTAGGAAAGAAGTAAATAAATTAAAGTTTACGTGTCTTAAAAATAACTAACTGAAGATAAAAATCAATAACTTTTTAACTTTATAATTTAACTTTTAACTTTTTAACTAGTTAAAACTACTCAACCCTGATTATTCGAAATATCTGAGATACTGATTGTGAGATACACAATTTATAGTAATGTAACATCTTAACATAACTTAAAATACTTCGAAGGCATTATATTCCGATGTAAGTTTGGATAGTTAAAATTAGTTAAAAAGTTAAAAGTTAAGTAATAAAGGTGAAAAGTTATTAACTTTTAACTTAACTTAGTTAAATTTTAAATTATTTATAAATTTTTTAAATTTCAACTAGTTATTTTTGAAACACATAAACTTTAATTTATTAACTTTTTTCCTAAGTTTAAAATTTATCTGTGTAAAAGAAAAAAATTATAACAAGTACTCGAACTTAAACATCATTGCGCGGTTGGCTGACAATAGAGAAGTCATCTTAAAATATTAGGTGCTCGTATCAATTTGGTACTAAAAAGTTCCTTTTTTAATATCATTTAAAGGTATCAAGTCACCGAATTAGCTGTATCACTCAATTCTACTGTATTTGTTTATTCGTTTACATAATAAATATTTTTTTGTTTGGGGGAACTAGCTTAATGTTAAGCCAGACCCACCCAATGTTTTTTAATTTTCTGCCAAACGGTTTAAGCACCTAATTTCGGACTTTAGCACTTAATTAGCACTTAATTTCAAAATATTTTAAAATTAATTTTGCGCTGGTGACGGGGGGGGTCTAGCTTAATAGGGATATCCGTGAAATCCGTTTAAAGGCTTGCAAAGGGTTGAATACACGCTCATAAACTATTCCGAAGGAAGTCTCGCCACGAGACTCGCCAAACGACGTACCCGAATTAATCTCATCGCCGGCGTCTCGCCCACGCTTCGCAAATTTTCAAAGCATTTTTAAAAGCCCCGCCCGCTCACAATAAGGGAAGCGGTCTCGGGAAAGTAGTTCCTGACTCCAATTTGTGCGCGGTAGATCACGGGAACGGGTAGAGCTTGGCGTGCAACGGAACATAGTTTAAGAGAACTATGAGAACTATTGGAATGAGTTGATATAAAATACCTAATAGGCCGCTACGTAGAGAAAACTTACCCATTACCATTATCCATGTTGAAGCAATCATTTCCCGTAAAACAATGTTCGTTTATTGCATAAAATTAGCGGAGATTCCAACGGGTTTGCTCTCAAGCGAAAATTATCTTGAAATTATATTCTTCTTTATATTTCTTACGGAATAAATAATTCTGTAGAAATCATTTCAGGAACACGCGAAAAATCGCAAGCTCTTTAATTGAACGAATGAATCTTGGCAGTATAATAGCGTAGTGCCTGTCATAACATTTCCAATGACATTCGACGCTCATATTTATATGAATCTCTTAGTCTAGAAAGTCTGAGTGCAAATAAAAGGGGAGATGGTTGTGCATGCAGACGCAGTCTCTGTGTCGACGAGGGTGCGCTCAAATACCCACTTTTAATCTGACAGCTTTCGCTTCCGTGAGTTCGAGATGCATGTAACGAAGTACTCTCAGCGTGAGAGCGGAATGGATACGCGGGATGAATACGTAGGAAACAGATGGATCAAGAAAGAGCGGAAAATCGAAAGACACGCAGCGAGTGGGAGAGAAACGTGTCGCGATATTTTTCGTATTCTCCTATACATTGTTTTTGTTTCTTCTCGCAAACACGACTCTTGCGTTTCATTTGCTCAATTTATCTCGCACGTACGTGATGACTGCATTTCGAGAGAATTAATTTCTGGACATACGTTCTACTGTCCGTTGCATATGTCGGAAATACCCCAAATCATGCATACGCAGGCTTAGCGGAAATACGTGTGCGAGTGAAAAAAAAAAAGAAATAGCAGTTTCCGACTCGACCATGCGCGTATTAATTCGCGAGGGAACGACGGGATTACATCGCTCGTAGCAATGAAAAGTAGTTTGAAAAGTGTCCCGATTCTTCAATCCGGTATCGCGGCGGCGACGAGGCGACGGACGCGACGGAAGGGATATGAATACTCGGCGACGAATGTGACAAAGGAGGGTCGAGAGAAAGGGGTTGCTCGCGCGCGCGAAAGGGAGACGTAGGTGGTTGTCGGCGCTGGGGAGACGGGTCACTTTTTCTATCCGCCGTGAACAATCTTTCGCTCAGCCGCCCCCGTTCCATTTACCTGCCATTTTTCTGGCGTACCTCGCCTCGAGTGCCGAGACGCTTTCGACGCCGCCCGTAAATTCACCGGACGGACGGCTGCCTGGCATTTCGCAGATTCTCCTTTTCACGATTCTTCCTGACGTGAGACGCGCGCCTCGCGCGCAGCTACCACCGTCGTCCGATGGATCGGACGAGATCTACAAGTTCACGCGCGTATAGAGATTTTTTTTTCTCGTAAATAGACCAAAGATAAAAAGTATACGTTACATGTTCGGCGAGCGGACGCGTGTTTATTATCCTGCCATCTTATTGGCAATCTCTTTTATTCCGATGGAATATTTTGATATATTTATTCCTTTTGATTTTATTGACTAAATATTGACCGGGCGAGAGCAAAGATAGAATTAATTAAAATCTCTCCGCATATAGGGGAGATGCGGGTGAAGCCGTAACGCTGCGGGATATTGTAGAAATTTCACATCTGGTTCGTATCCGATAGTCGATTCCGAGACTTCTTTTTTTCCTTCCTGCCTTTCCTTGCATTCATTTAATCGCGCGCGCATCTAAATTTACGTTGATTGTCGATACGAATCAACGCGAATGGAATTATCGGACTTCCATCATGCGTGAAGTTTATGAATTTCGAATTCATGGCTCGAATACATATTCGCATATCAATGGTACCTTTTCACTCGATACTTTTCACTCGACGTCGCCGCGTCGTGCTTCCGCCCGTCGTTCTCACGAGAGATCTGACGTTCTCGGGCATTCTCCGGCAATAGAGCGCCGTTTGCGGTTCTTTTTTTTAACGCATTTAGCATCGCGTCGTTTAATCTGAACGGTAATCGGGAATATCGACGTACGACGTTTTGTACGAGATTACAGCAAGACGCGGCTGATTTATGCGTTAAAGAAAACGCCGTCGACTCGAGTGGCGCATAAATTTTCCCAGGGACTTGGTTGTTAATCTCGGTTTACTCGTTAATCCGACGTTACGAGCGTCCGGATCCAAGTCAGAGAAGCGGACGCGTGAATCACGCTGCTCACGATACGAAGAGCGGAGATGAACGTGGACACGGAGTGTAAAGTGCGCAAAGTGACTTGAACCTTCCCTCCCCCTCTTGACCCTACCGTGAACAGCTCTACCGACGCACATCCTTCTGTCTCCGCCATTTTTCTCCTGCGGGATCTCTCTCTGCTTTGCAGAGAGCGCTCAGAGCGAGAGAGAAAAGGAAGAGGACAACGGGCGGATGGGGAGGAGGTGGAGAAAAAAAAGGAGCGTGAGAGAGATTGGAGCGGATGAGGGAAACGGGAGGCGCGAGGAGGCTCTTAGCCCCTTCGGACGTACGCCTGGCACGTGTCCTAGTGGCACGTGACAGCAGCCACCTGGGGAAATCCTGATGGTAAATGTTCTGAGAATATATAGTATACGGGTAGTTACCTCGCGACCTACCTTATCTTTCCTCTCTCATCTGCTCTCTCACGACTCTTTATTTCCGTACAGGCGGAATCAATGTAAGCGGATGAGACGTCCACTCTCCGCACGTGAGTCGCATTAGGATGGAACACCGCGAATAGATTAATTGGACGATCCGCGAGATTTCTGATTACTAGTCAGAACGGGAGCCGTTCTCGGACAAAGTTCGGCCTTTGATGGCGCAAACGTTAATCTGGGACTGTTGTATGTGTGTATTAAAGGGTTTCCATCTCTAAATTCCTAATATTCTATGCTTCCACATAATTTAGATACTTTGAAAAATAGAAATTTATAGAGAAAATGTAATAAAGTCTCTCCTCCTACTTTCACTCGCAAATAAAAGTAACTATGAAATAGAAAAGTCAGCAAAAGTGTGACATACATTGGAGTAGTGACATCCTCGTACGAGAACTTTCACTTGGGGATCTAATACTTGCGATTAGCGGTTTCTAAAGTTCCCACCTACGTTCTACGGATTGTCGTAGACTTCTCGATAGCAGATTGCGACATGAAACGAGGGTGCCGATATGAAACGAGAATTTCGTCATGTAACTGCCGGATGTTACGAAGCGTCATTAAAGAGTTTCCAGTCCCATCCGTTCCATTCTCCCTCTCGCCGCTGTTCCCGAGTCCCGCTTCCAGCGGCTCTTTTTACACCTTTTATTATTTCTCGCGCTATATCGCGCCATTTCGGAGCGTTAATCCCGCCGGCGGCTCCCGGATCAAGAGCCAGTGGGGCGCAAGAAAAAGGAAGCTTTAGATCTGGCCGTCGCTTATTACGCTGCAAAAACTTTTCTCATTTCGACTCCTCCGCCCGAGAATGTGAAATGTATCGCGACGTATGTCCGACCGAACCGAGAGCGGGATAAACACGGGACGTACACGCGAAACACCCGCGGGATACACAATCGGCGACACACTTTCGAACATTCGCCATTTCCCTCGCCGTAATGATAAAATAACAAAAAGGTTTATTGCGATTCGCATATGTGGTTGAAAGCTGCTTGGGCCACCGCCACGTCTTATTACTCCCATGCACAGCCATCAAGCTGTACGATGGTCATTCAGACGCACCGTCCTATCGTGCATGATAACATTTACGTACGCGGTCGACCGGTGATGTCCGGGGACCTAACAGTATCCACGCTTACGTAAGTTTCGATTATCTCATATCGCATTGGGAATTGAGGCATTAATCGCGTTCTCGCACAGTTGACCGGCGACGTTAAGCTGAGCGAATGATAAGCCAAGCGGCCACGCTTGCGTGGGTAACGCGGCACACGAATATTCGCGAGAGGGCTACGTCGGAGAGTATAACAAATAAAGAAAGTAATCGACGAAGAGGTCGGTGGGCGAGAGACGGGGAACGGATCCCGCGCAGAACTACGGCGGGATTTCGCGCGGAATGAACTCCGAATTATGCGTCAGACAAATGCGCGGCCATGAAAACTAAAGTTTACTTTAAGCTTTGAGCCGGCGTTACACTTTCCGCCACTTACCACCCAGCCCCGTAATTTAGACTGTGCGAGGGCGGTGGCGGTAGCGTGGCACCACCACCGGGGTCGGGGATTGGGGATGGCGGTCGTAGCCGCTCGCAGCTGTGCCCCGGAGCTACCTTTCTGGCGCACGTACTTCTTCTACGAGAGATACACCTTCCTACCTACCTACCTACCTACCTACCTACCTACCTACCTACCTACCTACCTACCTACCTACGCCCTACACCGCCATCCCTATATACTATCTCGTCGTATCTCGGCGCACCTGCATTAACCGGTGAACCCGCAAGGGAGAGGAAACTCCGGGAAAGGCGTTTTCCTCGCCTTGCCTGCGGTCGGAAATTGCGGCGCGGCCGAAACCAGCCGCGGCGATTGGTCAAACTTACCGGAAGTGGGAGCTCGCGCGGACGAGCCCGTTACACTATATCCCAGACCGCATCGCGGGCTGATCGCTAAAACCAACTACCGCTCTAAACCGCCACGGCTACGTGAGGGAGTTTCTGCAACTCGGTTTTGAGGACAGCTCGCGCGATCGCGTTACGTGTCCGGACTCGTGTTTCCGACGAATAGATACAGATAACATCTGTCGTCCGTCCTGCGGAAAGCAATCACAATCGTGTCCGCGGGCAATCTGTTCACCGTTCCTGTCCTAATCTGTTTTTCATCGCGGCCTTTTAATCGACCGAAGCCAGATTGAATGCTCGGCTAACGTTAACGAAATACATCCTACGAAAATAATTAAACTACACAAGATCGTTGGGCATAAACAGATGAATCGTTAAAGCGAAGATGCAAATGTGAAAGATTAACTAAAAAATTTATGAGATTAATATTATCTGGAATGTGATCTAGCGGGAAAGCAAAAAGCAGCATTTTACATTTTTACACACTGAAAAAAAAGACTGGTTATAACTACCAAATGTGTATTGAAATAGTATTAATTAAATATTTGGTCAATGTAACCAAAAATAATTTTACTTTTCTAAATATTTAGTAACTTATATCAGATTTGATAACACTGTACATTTGGTAGTTATAACCAGACTTTTTTTTCAGTGCATCATGATTATTGAGAGCTACGTGTCGATGAGAAAAAGCTTGTACGGAATTGGTACTTGGATTAATTGACTCCACTACTTAACAAAACGATAATAACTTTAATTAAACTCTTCCTGTACAATGCTCGTGTTGCTTGACAAATTATTCGCATGTCTCGTCCCGTTGCCGTATTAATGATCGTTTGGTCTAAATGTATCTCTACGATACTCGTTATATCAACGAAGTCAACGTAGATGAACAGATACGCGTCAATACATTGGCTATCTAACGAATTTAAATTTTATTTAACGAGACAGAGTTTTCGTAGACAGAGTCATTAGAAATCGCCACTTCTTGATTAAATCTAAGCAAGGAGCTTTCCTCATTTCGCCGGGGTTGTACCCAGTTGGGAGCCAACGATCCTAATATCTGAGAATCTTGTGTCAACGTGACCCAAATACGCGGAGCTGCGAATGGGCCATTTCGGCGTTCCTGCGCAGACGTCGGGATTGTCGGCATACCGTGTCTACCGGGCCGGGAAGGGCGGATACGGGGAATCGTGTGCCGTAACGCTGCTGTAATACAAGTCGCCAATTATGCTGGTGTCGCTGCTGACGAGTAACGCGCTACCATCAGGAAATATCTCACGCGGGCGTGTCAAAGAAAATGACGTTCGCGCATTCGTCAACATCGCGCTGCGATAAACTCATTGTTACACCGAAACAGAGGCTTCGCAATTCAAATAACTGTCACGAGCATCTGTTTTTCTTAGAGTCGCGAGCGGGGGAGCGTATTGTAATCCTTATCTACGAGGCAATTAGTTGCTTCGCTGCTTAAGGAGATAGGGACTTGGCAGATCTACATGCGTACAACGATAAATAATTGCTATAGATTGCCCGGTTATTAATATCAGAATGGCCGACCGACACGCGAGTCTGATTTTTTGGAAAGATTCGCTAATGCCGCTCCCATGGTAGCCGTGCACTTCGTTTCATTAATCATCCATTACATGAACTTACGTAATATGAAACTGTCTTATCGGCCCTTAATCGATACCCGTCAGCCCCAACCTGAATTTACTTTTGACATTGGTTAATGGATGTTGCATTCCGTCGCACGCGACAAAACATTAATTAATGCCAATTAAGCCGCGGGATATTTACTGCTGGTCATTGTGCATTTTATCTTATCTTCTATGTGCTTGCTGTGCGGAATTACAACGTCGAACTTATCTGTACAATCATTCTATTCGCTATTTAATTTATTTTTGATTGCAATTTTATCAAATTAAATGACTAATGCTCAATTAATATTAATAACGAGTAGAAAGAATAATGCTAATTAATGTAAATGAGTTCCAACAATAGTGATTCGGTCGACCATCGATGAAAATCGACGTTCGCTCATTTTTAACGCTTCTGAGTTTCCCGTATCAAACTCGGGATCATAGATCAAAAAGAAGCGGGATTGGCAATTCGCGTGACTTGCCAAGCATCCTTACAATTACGTTTACGGTATAAGCCTGAGGCGCGATGTCACGATAAAGGCGCGAGTACAACCGAGCGGCTGGCGGGCTGGCTGATATTATTTAGAAATTTAAATGATAAAGTTAAATGGCGTTCACCGCAAAAGAAATTTTCTGTCTCGCGGTAGTACGCTTCCTTTCGGCCGAAATTGATTGCCGTGGAAATAGGATTTAACGCTATTACCGAGGCATTTCCAACACAAAAAATTGCTTATTTTGCGGCAGTCATATCAATGTACGCGATATCCGGGCAGGTGCATTATTTTTGATACGCCTGTCAATAATCTCGTTACTCCAGCGTCATTAAATGCGGTAGAAAATGCTGTTTATCGGGTTTATTTTTTTCCCCGATATGCAAAAGCACCGTATTGTTCACATTTTTATATTATGTATTAGAATTGTAATAGATACAAGAATTTATACATAAAAATAAAAGAGAGAATATAAAATGTGTAGACAGACGGTATAAAGACAGAGATTATGCAAATCGTGGACTTGCTTGTAAAGACCATCATCATCAGGGATTGCAAAATAACCGGCACATACACATATTACTGCAAAATATTTTTATATTTTGTTCTCTCTCTCTCTCTCTCTCTCTATTTTCACTCATTCTCTTTTTCTGTCGTATGGGAAAATATTTCGTTGCTATTGTAGTATACGATTTTCACGCTGAATTCCCCTATTTTTCATAACGCCGCTGGTCAGTGATTGCATATATGATGCCGCATCGCATATGACAGCCGGCGGATGATGCGAGAAAGAGAGAGGAGTAAAAATATCGAAAACAAGAATCGAACGTGAGGGGAATGGGGCGCCTCCCACCCGCAGGAAGGGCGGTATGAAAGCTAGCGAAAGAGGAAAAAGTCGACGATGACGGTAATATCTCTAGGATAATCCTTTGCTGAGGGATTGGGGTCAGGAATCTTTAATCTCGCACCGAAAAGAACTCGATGCGCACAGAGCGTGCTGAAGAGCAAAGAGGAGGCTTTCGCAAAATCGAAACCGCCAAAGAATCGGAGAGCTGGGTCGCATATTTGCCGTAACATGAATTTCTTGCGAAGCATGTAACGATCGGAATGTCTATCGGCGCTTCTTTGCATATGTCTGCAAGTTTTATGCAATATATAATACTTGCAATTAGTTTCTTAATATTTTTAGTTGTAGAGTGTTAATTAAAGTTTTCGTATATATCTATCGACAAATAAATGTGGTGATAAAATTGCGAAGCAGATAAATACAAATGAACAAATAAATGAAAGATTATCTTAACAATCTTGAGTTAATAGAAAAATACGCCAATAAGACTGGCAATTCTCTCGCTTTCGCAGTATACCGTTTAGAATTTCAAATCGCAGTTATCGCTCGATTAGCGGTGTTTTTATCGATAAATTATACCGAAATAACACTTCGAATAATGGAACGAGGTGCGGCGCTCTGCGGTGGTAATAATCTGCTGGCGCATCTCCGCGGTCACTGGAAAAGGAAGAAAAGATGTTAAAAATGCAGAGAAGACAATAACTGGGACTAAAGGTCGGCATGATAGAGACGAGGAGAAAAGATAGAGTGAGGGAGGGATAGAGCGAACCGAGAGCGAAGAAGGAATAAAGAGAGAAAGTCGCGAAAAACGGGATGAAGTAGTAACGGCAAACGTAAAGCCAACCGCGAGCTAGGCGCCTTCCGATCCCTATTCTCCGAACAAACTTTCATATTATCCAACGTCGCGATCAAATAATAAGAGGCGAGTATAAAATGGTGAAAAGAGATTACCGAATTTAGCCGAAATGTTGTTCTTTTCTGTCAATGAGCATAAGTTAATCAGCCTTTTTCTGATACACGACGTGAACAGAATCGCGGAAGAAATTGGACTTTAAATTAAAAACTTTCTTATTGATTCACTTCCACTCGCTTGGGCTTACTCCACTAATCCACCTGGTCGCAAGAAAGCAGTTACTCTTATGATCAAGCGCTGTACTTTCCGCGGGGCGTGAAGTTTTAACTCTAATCCGATTCATCTTCCGGCTTTATCGAACCGGCGTTGCTATAATCTGATACTTAAGTTGGATGAGAGGAACCTATTTAATCGTTATATGTACTATCAATATGGTCTCATATTTCTTTTGCTGATAAACGCATATTAAAAACAATTATATATTATAGAGAGGGAGAAAAGAAAGTAATTTTTGTATATTTTAATTAGCCTTGGCAATTTAAGAAACATTACTTAGAAAAGATTTGCGCGTGTTACATATAAATAAACTAAACGTCAAAAATAGAAATATTAACAAACAATTAAGTAGAATGCGTGATATTCGATCAGAAACGATTCATATTGCATTTCTGTATCGCGCAGAAAAATACTCGCTGTCATTAATCGTGATATACTGGTATAACGCCGCGGTGACCAATTAAGCGTTTATCTGTTCTTCTTTCCGCCGCGTCCGATAATAGTGCAACGTAAAACCTGCCAGCTCGACGCCATTCGTTCGTACAAATCGATCCCAAATGACCTCGCGCGTCGCACTTTTTCACAAACATTTTCGTCCTCGACCAGTGCACAGGCAGATATGTAGACGGCGGCATGTACTCTCTACGTACTTCATGTCGGCCGCTTTTGTCTCGTATACGCGCTAAAGTGGATTATGCACGGAAGAAATAGCATCAATGTTATATACCCAACCGCCGCGCACACGTGTGACGGCGTCGGCGGC
>QKQZ01020300.1:0-19200 GCA_003595255.1 Solenopsis fugax
AGAGTCTTAACAATAACTTTTTTACATTTTTTCATCTTAAAACACAAATTTCAGAATATTCCCAGACTGATTACGAACCCGGGCTTATGGCATATATATATATACTTGGCATTGGTCGACATTTTTATATGTAGTTCAAAGCAAGTACATTTCCGTGTTTTATCTATAACGGCATTGTGAAGGGGAAGGTTCAACCTTTCAAACCGTCCAANCGTCCAATTTTTTTTTAATGAATACAGGACTCAGGATACGCAAAAGAAAAAAAACTGCAACGAATAGCCCCGGTCTCCCCTATATATGGAGGACGGACGTTATTATCATAAATTTATATACGGATTCGTGTTCGAGCGATCCTCGTGTGTCGCGTGATCGCGCAGGCGTGGAGACTGGGCATACCGGCGGGTTGCCGGTAGCCTGGCACTGAGCCACCGCGCGATTCCCACGATTAAATAAACAACGGCCCGGAAGAGCCACGCAGCGAATGCAAAACATCGCTCGAGGACGTTCCACATAGCGCAGCACTATCGATCTCCTTTTTCGTCTCAGCTTTTTCCACCCACGCTCGGGCACTTGGCCCGTTTGCCAAAATACGCGTATAAGTGACTGGAACGTATGTGAATCGATGGGCGCGATTATAATTCAAAGGGTATTTCTCCGAGGGGCGCTTAATCCCTTTGGGCGTGCTTAGTGCCGCAAAAATACAGGCCAATAATGTCACTCGAAATGTTCGACCTCCGTGTACACGGCCGCCACGGATTTCATTCGATTAGTTTAACTGCAATCGCAATTTATTCGCCGATATAAGCGATAAGAAAGTTATGTATTTCTATGCGTTTTTTGCATACACATTACCGCGCAAGATTCCGATGCAAGTTATTTTGCATAGAAATGAGAGAGAAAACAAAGAAGGTAAAATATGAAAATAAATGCTAATCGATAATCAAGATTTTTCTTTGTACTTAATGAAACAAAGATAGCTTGTAAAAGAAAAAAAAAAGAAATTGCGTCAATAATCTGCGCCATTCCTCAAACATAATTAGCATATTACAATCACGAATAAATTAAATAGCAAAAAGCTTATTAATCCTGTGATCCAAACACAAACAGCGCCGTTTCTGACACTGAGTGGGAAGGTGCTTGGTATTACACTGTATCCAAGTAGATATCCAATTATCCGAAACTTTCGGTTATCTCAGGATCGTGGCAATTCGTTATCGGATATCCTGCTTTTATGAGTTTGTAATCCGGTAATCGATCGTAGGCAGTTAATCTCGAAATATTAGGGACGCGAACCATTACGATATTATTGCGTATATATGTATACATATATGTATGTATTTATGTGTACATGTATATATATTTCTATATATATGTATATATATATATATACACATATATATTTCGCGATATTATTCATTTAACTCTGTACAAGAACCGTTCCTCTCCAATTACCTTAATAGATAGCCATATCGATTGCAAATAAAATAAAACAGTTATATTTTGGGGATCGCGAACGATGAAGTTTATGACTAACATTTATATGGTTTAAGTCCAACATTAAACTGTGAATTATATTCGTTTCTATTTTTGCGAAATATTTTGAGTTCGTGTAATTTGAAAATATTCAATAAATTATAAATGCGAATGATTAAGATGAATGATATCTTCTCAAAAAGGATTTCTAATAACAAGACTGAAATATTCTTGACTTATCCTTATTCCAACTTTATACATCAAAAATAAAGCAATATTAAAACGAGATCAATCATTTCTGTTCTCATCCCCCGAATTAAAGATTCACTTATCAAGAGACACGACAAGTAAACACGCAGCGCGAGTTGTCTTAAGACAAGAGTAACACATAAATTTCAGCTATATATATTTTAGCTTTCTTACATTTAGAATAAAATATTAACGTTAATAATTAACATTAATATTAATGTTCTAATCGACTCACTTGAAAAGAACCTAAACCTAAGGTCAAAACTTGCCAATTTGTCGATTAAATTCTAATTATTTATTATTTGGGAGTAGAGAGAGTAATGAAATTTTACTTTATTTTATTTTATATAAAATTTACATTGTATGTGTATGTGTGTATATGTATATAGTCTCATTAATATTATACGATACACGAGACGAATATATTTCTTATGAATCAAGATATTCTTCTGAATTGTCTTCATTCTTTTCATATATAATGTTACGATCAACTTAATTAATTAATCCCTACAATACATTTATCTTCATTACGGAAGATATAGCTATTTAATTAATTGGGGATATAACGGTCTCTTGATACACGCTTCGATTAACTGCTTATTGTTAAATGTATCGATGTGAATAATTCGGGAATAAAATTTATATCAAAATATATACGGCGGCTGAATAATTCAATACAATAATGAAATAAAAGATCAATGATATAAGTGAAAGATTATCCTGTACGGAATCTGATCACTTCGATACTTATAAATAATAAAATATTTTTGCCAGATGTCATTCAAGAGAATTCGGATTATATATATATATATATAAATCTTTTCAGAAAGAATAAATATATAAATATTGTATTCTTTCTTTATTCAAGAAAAAAAATAATGAATATTCAGGATAAATTTTGTGGGAAAAAAAACATTCTACGTACATGCAATTCCACTCATTTTTAATTAGATTGTTATTGGAATATATATGTATATAATATTTAATAAAAATATGATTTAATTAGATTTTTCTAATCAAGCTTTTTCCAAATAATGTGGAAATCAATACACGATCAAAAGACGCAACATATCATTCCATCCATACACACCATGCTATGCGCATAGATTCTTTTAGTACAACACCTTACATTCCATTCTTTATTCTGTCCCCTTGATACACCCTCGCCCCTCTATCTTGTACGCTCCATTGGGCTTCCCTTTCTCACCTACCTATACACTCTATTCTTCCATCGTGACCCGTTCTTCTTTTTTTACGCGACCACCCTCGCCGTTATATACACGGTATGCATATATTTTACAGCTCGTCGTAAAATATCGCCGCCGCCTGCCTACCTCTCTTTCCTCCCCTCCGAATGGGCGACTACCACCCCCTTTGGGCATGAGCGTTATCACGGCCTCTGAGCCGGTCGTGGCCTGTACCGGCTGGCTATAAACCGTCGAGAGATAACCATCGAGATACGAAATGCGTGTCCGCGCGTAAAAGTTGCGTACGAACGCCGCGCTGGCACCTAGGTATCGCGAGATTTACGGTATTTATGTAATCGGGCTCTTTTGTGCAGAATCCGGGTGAGCGAGCCCAACATGTGATATCGCTGAACCAATTGCCAGTGGAGCGAATGATTATTTCGATCCGGGATCGTGTAACTGGTATAACACATGGAGGAGAGAGAGAGACAGAGACACAGAGAGACAGAGAGAGAGAGAGAGACACGTAGATGGCACGATTAAAATGACGAAATGCAAAATGCTAATCGGAGCGGAAATTGAAAAGAAAAGTCGTACCTGGAATTCATATCCCTCTGCGGATTGCAAATTTGTACGACGCAAAAGACAAATATATGCGATACTTGATACAGTTTAAATTTAAATATATTATACATACGTTGACGAAGCGTAAAAGAGAAAGAAATATAATAATTTCTCGTAATAAAATTACATAAGAAAATAAAGATATAAAAACTTCACGAATCGAAGAGATATCTGAAATTAAACAGTACTAAAAATTTTAGATTGTTCAATAATAAATTATAATACACGAACGTTTCTGTGCGTAAGAGATAACGCTGTATATTTCTACCGCAGTGAGTTGTCAGTTCGTAAAATATTTGGCCGTATAATTTTATCTCAGAAATATTTTCCAATTTCTTGAAGTTATGTATTATGAAAGATAGAAGAGGGGTACATTTCCATTAAAGCCTCCCTGCTTGTTTATGATTCCGCTGGGAGCCCGCAAAAAAATGATTAATTTCAGGCTTTGAAACCACATCAGTCACCTTTTCGAGTAAGAAATCTCGTTCGAGCGTGCAAGACGGAATTTTCGGATGTAATTAATGTTTTACTTGTGAAAATGAAAATCATAGTAGGAGATTTTCGCCGTCCTTTAGTGATATTATATCTTTCTCAGCTACACATAAATATTATAAGGGTCTCGTTGGTTTCATGCGGTTTTAACTTGCGTGCATACGGCGAAAGTACTTCACGCGAAAACGCCGCTCAGTCCTGCAAAAGGCAGAATCTGCGTGATCGTTGTCGTCGTCGTCGTCGACGTGGTCGCGGAATTATACATCGCCGTTGAAAAGGGAAATCTCTCGAAACGCGGTTTTACCGAAGCGAAGGGATAATGGGCGGAGGATTTCGCGGTAAGCAAAAGAGGAAACCCAACGGAGGGTAGCAGCGGGATCGTTAGAGTAATAAGAAGAGTTGGTGTCTGCCTGAGGCAAGGTTAACGACAAGCTCAGTTACGACATGACTCCGAGAGTGAGAGAGTTGTCATGGTGGAGGCTGAGTGACGCTGGAAAATTATTTTCCTACTGATGTACAGATCTTCTAATAAGTACGCGTTGCGCGGTTACGAACAATTCCGTCGAATACGACCAGAAAAAACAATAGTAAAGTATGAGCAAAAGTTATATTAATGATAATATTGTGATAATTATATTAATATGAGTTTTTCATAATAATGAAATAGTCTAAAGATAAATGTCAAAGAAAAAAAAATCACTCTACGTCTGCAGAACTTATAATATTTTCCGTGAGCGTCAACTTTCATAGATTTATTGCAAATTATTCTATATAGATGTGTGTCCTATAAAATTATTATTTTCATGTCAGCGCATCCAAATTTTCGTAAAATTTTCGCGCATGATAAAATCACGCGACTCGACGAATCGAAAATAAATTGCCGCAGGCAAATTTACCCAGATGCTGTAGCTACAGTCATGTTTTACAAGTAACCTACTCGGCAATAAGAATCACGACAATAATCGATAAGTTCAACGGATTGCTTACGTTTGATACTGCGTTTCAACGTGTTAACTACGCATCGAACGACTGCAGAGTAAAAGCGAGTAAATGCACATCAAACTGCCTATTGTCCGGTGGTCTGCCGGTCGTGGGTGCTACGATTAATAATTCCATTCGATAATTTTGACAGCTCGCGCGATGCATCGTCCGTTATGCATGCCGGCGATGGGCGATCGCGTCCATACTTGCGTAAATCGTCGACGAGGGAATCGCAGCGCGCCATTTATCACGTGTCGCTACGATTAACACCGTCGCGTATGACGCCAGCGAATTGCAGATGACGGTATTATCTTTGGACGCCGGACAAACTGACGCAGGGTGTTGAATAAAATCGTCTGTCAGATTAAACGAAACGGATGTTTGTTTGTCTGCCGTTTGCTTAAAAATACGCAATTTAAATGTTAAACAGTGATGTCCGAGATGAATTTCTCATCGAAAAATGTAAATAGTTCGATGTTCGCTTTTATGAACGGAAAGAGAGTCGTCTGCGCGGATTTCTTTGAGCTAAATATACGAGTTTCAATATCTGGTAGCGCCGACTTTGCATAAAATCTCTCTGGTCGATTTTTAAGTGTTTCTCATTTTTCATACTTCTGTCTTTGCATATTAAATCCGCACACTCGCATTCCTCTCACATTTTCGATATCCTTTTTTTGTGGTGCGCCCCGAAGGAAGGTTTGATATACAAACATCAGGGGAATCACGCATGACTTCGAGGACGAATTCATCGATTTAGGTCAAACGTGACAGTACTTTAAGAACAACCGATGACTTGAACGATAACAGCAAATATAAACGTTCATCCATCTTTCTATTTTTTTTTGGACGCAAGAAAAAAAATGATATATTAACCCTCAGTTGACACATTATATTGGATTCGATATTTTGCTACACATGGGTGTACGTCACCCGACCATATTCAACTGCGTATATCTCGGTACGTAATGCATAGAATTTGAGTAATTTTTTTTAATCGAAACGCCAGAAGGTCAAGAAGAAGACTGAATAGGTGCGAAAATCGAGAAGTTGAATATATTCGAAATATTCAGAAAAGAAGGAGCGAACGATTTATGAATGCCAAGCATTTTCGTAAACAACCTGGGTGTACGACACCCAGTGTGTCAGTTGAGGTTTAATATTAAACATACTAAAATATTAATCAACATTTATTTTTACAATAAATTAGCACAATTCTGACACTGCAATAAATACTAATAATCGATAAGTCTTTTTTTTTTTAAGGAAAAAGATTCTCATTGGCATCATTGCCACATTTAAATACTTGTCAACATCATTTATTATTAAATTTCAACTTAATAATGTAATATTACTAATTCCTGTTAAACTTAGAAGTGTGTTTCGAGACCGAAAATTTATTTCGGCGCGCAGTTTCGTGAACTGGAAAAGGTATATAAAATCACAATAAATTTAACATTAGCACTAATATTCAGCTATGACCGATTGTTTATAAAAGTCATTTTGTTAACTAGAGCATTAGCTTCACAGAAAAACATTTTATCATAATATGCATTCTCGTATCACAATTGTATGAATTGATCTTAAGGAAAGCGATAAGCGATGAAATACAAAGATCATTGTAAATTACATAAAGAAACATTTTTCTACAAAGAACTGTTAAGACGTTTGTTTACGTTACGTTGTAACACGGCAGCACATAGAAAGGTGACTATTTGTGCTCTTCTTTACGGTTCTATGCCCAATCCTTTTTCAGTCGGAAAGTACTGGCGTGCTTTTACCGCGACGTCCTTCGTTAGCCGAATAGCAGTCGCCAGTAGTACAAGAACGTGGAGATTATTGCGGATTGCTTTACAGCCTCGTTAAAATACCGGGCAGCGTTATTACACCGCGTTAAAAGGGGGGGGGAGAGAGCGGAAGCGCTCGCGTCCCGATCCTTTTGTACCATTATGAAGGCAAATGAACTATGTGCAAAAGAGATGGAAAAAGGGCGGGCCGCAACAGAGTCGGAATCGGCGAAATCATCGAAAAACGAAGGCGACGGTAAAGTGTTTTTAAAACGTGCCTTCCGTCACGCGAATTATTTGTCCTCGCGTTTTACTACCGAGGGTCTTGCTGGCGGCAATATTAAGAACACGTTAACGAGAACCTCTTTTATCGCCCGATCAACCGCTGTTGAAGCTGTGAAAAATATTTCCAGCTCCACCTACTACCATTTCTTTCACGGCACCGTAGAGTCGAAGCCCTTAGTCGGCGGTTTTTTCGTAGGTTTCTCTTTTGCGCGAGAGCTTCAGAAGGAGCGAAGAGAGCGAGAGCGCGCAGAAAGTTTTTCCGCTCAATTACTTTTCGGCGGGAGTCTCTAGCAGTTTGGATCTCGGAGAAGTTTGCTCTCCCACTCGTGAACAGACTACATATGATGGACGATTAAAAAAGGTATCGAAAGTATGAAAGTGCTCTTTCAGCTAGGTATATATATACGTGCACCAGCAAAAAGTTTCGTCCGTTGACCATTTGCTGTTTGATATCAATTCGGTACTTTACGGCCAGATAATAATAGCTTATAATAGTTTTTAACTTTTATTTGAGATAATAATAAGTTCCTGAAAGTAAGCCTCGTGAAATTTTTAACAGGAAAGAAATAAAATCATGTTATAGACATTAACTCAAGAATAGTTGCCCCATTTTTTTCCGTAAACGATCATTTGGGGTGATTTTTTATATCTCAATTAAAACTTAATATTCTTAACTACATATTACATACTAGTCATTGTTTTATAATAATATATAATAGATAATTTGTTAATATATGAGGACATTAAGTATAAATTTAATCAATATTTTCAGAGAAACCTTTTAACGCGGTGTAAAACGAAACCAAGAAAATATTAAACAGAAGAAGCACATTAAGCATTTTATTGTGAAAATATTTCTAAAAAAAAATGAAAAAATTAGTTAATAAAATGCTTTTATATTGCGGGTTTTCATTGGAATTGTATATTTAAAGGTTCATAAAAAATAGTCATTAGAAAAAAACCTGGTAAACATAATATTTTATGGCAATTTAAATAAAGTAAAGTTGCTATATAAAGTCATTTATATTGTGTTTGCTCTTGTAGAATTATTAAAAATGGTTTGTTTTTATTACATTTCTTTTTATTATATAAATATAAAGTTATATGAAATACTTTTCAATAAAAATAAAAATAAATATTTGAAGAAACACGATACGAACATGATATGAAAAAAAGTTGTCGGAATAAGAAATTTAAAACGTGAATTTGAAAATTATTCATCTATATTGTTGAACATATCGTGCGACAAAGTACGTAATGTGTAAGTTTTCCATGTTACTCTCGTACTTATCGTGCCTACAGGACTGTTGATTTTTTTAAATAACGTAGATATTGCGTTATACTAGCACGTGATATATGTATACGCATAATTACGACGTTGGAAATAATTGGCATTATGCATAAAATGCCGCAGTCTCACGTGATGTAAAAACAGTCTTTAAAATGTTCGTTTATAATTCGTTTCTGTAGCAAAACTAATTATATATGAAAAATAATAAACGCGAAACCACGAATACTCTTTTTGAAAACACGATTATCTCATCGAACGGCTCGAAAACAATTTGTAATAAATATCTTGTTTTTACAAAACAAGATTAAATATCTACAACTCGCTATGCGAGTTTCAAACAACTTGGATTCAAGAACGAATGGAATCTCGCATTTTAAACGTTTTCTCCAACGCTCAACCTATCGATATGCCACTCTGCCGCAATATCAATCATCAATTTTATGTAATTACTATACAGATCGATTGCGGAGACATATTTCTCGCGTAGGGTATTTCATAAAAATATTTCTCGTTATCTGCTTTAATAGTGTCGTGCGGTTGACAGCACATAAATAGCGGCATGATTAACGATCACTGAAATCTCTATGAGAAACCTTTCAAGAATGACAAAACATGACTCGGTTGTCTTCCGACAGCAAATAAATAATTACGCGAAACGTCCGCAGCAACGTGCGACTTCTGTGCGATCCTTAAAGGATCCTTCCTGATCGCCGCTGTAAAGATCGACAACGATTTCCTTTTCGCATTTATGGGGCATGGCGACTTACAAGTTTTTCTCATTATGCTAATATTCCGCACAGACGCGACGTTCAACAGTGTAAAAAGGCTTCGAAGTTTCAAATGGTATCTACATCGTTGCGAAGTCAAAATCGATAAGAGCACTTCCTTTCCTCTCGACGCGCGAGTCAAATTTATTCTTAGTTTTCCTTAAGATATTGCTCTCCATGGTATCTATACCTTATATTCTTAGCACAATTATTTTGTTAACCTATATATAAATTGTCTTCCAAGATTCATCATAGAAATTTTAAATTTATCTTTATTACTCATCTTAGTTATTCAGTTACCCTCTTTTAAATATTTGATCATATATACTTAATAGGCTATGAAAAAAAAATGTATTGATAACTATTTTTATAGGAGCCATCCACTTTCATAAATACAAAATATTTTTAATCAATTTAAAACGGACAATAATCTTTAGGATCATTAAGACTAAATAGTTTTTAAAATATTTTGTAAGAAAAGATACTTTTAAAGAAATAACGTGTTAAAATTTTAAAACGTAGTATAAAAATAATCTACATTTTTAAAAATATAAGTGTAATATAATTAATATTAATACATATTACATAGTATTAATATTAATGCAATATTTTATAGATATTCTGGAGATTCTGTTTTTACATTGACACTAAAAAACAGCAGTAGAATTTAATGTAATGTAAATAGAAGCAAATTTCAAGTAGGTACATGAAAAACATTCCATGTACATTTAATGTAAATTTTATATTGACAAAAGTGCACTAAATTTCATGCACAAGCTTTTCAGTTATAGATACATTAAATTTAATGCGTAACTTAAAGTACATTGAATTTCATGACATTTTTTATAGTGTACATAAAAAAACTGTCTGTGTAATATTTAACAATAATTCCGTGACGTATAGTTGATTAAAATTAAATTAAAATTGTTATTTCAAATCCTCTGTTTAATAAATCAGAACATTTAAATATTCTCGTCTAACAAAGATAAATTCATTTTTTCGTCAGCGAGATTGACATGGAGATTAAATGCCTCGACAGCAAATATATCGATCACGATTGTATCGGTAAAAAAATAGAACCTCGTGAAACACGTCAATCCATGTAAAATCCATGTTGCTAAATATTTCAAGGGCATTCGCAATATGGGAAGACATTTTTTGCGATCAGGACTCAGCTGCGCGAGCCGGCTCGACGTATCGTCCCGCGTGAAAATACCGTGTCGCGGGGATACATCCTTCATCGGTTCGGCGGCACTATATATGTTTTGTCATTCGGTAACACGCGTGGCACAGCTGCGAGCGCGCTGGCTCGCTCACGAGCGTGATCCGCCTGCTTAAAACACGGCACTTGACAACGTGGATGCCCGTTTACACGGTCGTTAAGCTCCGGACGTGTCGCCGCGCCATTATCGTGACGATTAGAGAACCGGATCGTTACGGGCTAAAGTTATTGCGTAACCACGGGATGCAGTTACGAGGTTCGAGGTTTCGCATTATACGGCTCTCCCCAGCTGTATCGTCCTCGCCCTCCATTTATCCACCATCCCAAAATCAACGTTGAAAACAATTCTTTTAATGTATATGGTTAGTGCTGCTAATTGATTGTGATTATCTATGTGGTTAACATCGCTAATAGTTTGTTGATAAAAAAAATCTTTAATATCGAGTAAAAACTACTATTAAATTTGAATTAAAAAATGTTATATTATTTATCAAAAAATAATAAAACTGGCTCAAAATATTTTTTCTTAAAATATATGAATTATTAGTAACAAAATTTATTGTCGTTACGAATATGTGATCTATCGATATTTTAATTGTCATCTACGTAAATTATATCTTCTTTAAAAAAAATTAGGATATAAATATTCAAATTAAAATTAATAATTATAATTCAAAGAAGAGTATTCTTGTTCGATATGGATATCCGAATAATTGTGATTTTATGTTTTAAAGATGACGAAACTAATGGTCCATGAGGCAATCTGTGTATTGCAAAATGACGCGAAAAATTAAAAAAAAATATATAAGCTACCATTTGTTGATGGAAATCATCCGAGATATTACCAAAGAGCACAGTGACGGAATAATTTAATTTGTTCCACGGAAAACAACTTGTCGTTTTAGAACGCTTCATAAGAAAACAGAGGACATGGACGAAAGAAGAAGAGAACTCGCCAGGAACGTGTAAACCCGAGACAGACTTTACGTATTTTCACGGACGAAACCAAGTTGCTTGGTAGATTTTCGCAGTAACACATTCTACTAAACTTCCCACTCGCGCTTTCCTTCCTCATATGACTTTCTCCATCCTATCCTTTTTCGGTAAAATAACGTAGGAAATTGACATCAATATAAATTTATATTTACTCGACATTTGCGCAAAATTGGCAATTAATTGATTTTAACTCCTTTATCATGAAAAATACAACGTGTTTCATAAAATTGCATTGAATATCACGAATTTCCTTTAATCATGTTTGAAAGTTGTTGCATTTAGCAGAGTAGAGCTTAAAAGTTAAATATTTAAAAATGTTCAAATGTATGACGTAGATCGCGTAATATGATAAACTAACAGCGGAGATTGAATGAAATCAGTGTCAGAAGTATTTCCATGCAAATTCAATGAAAAAATCTAAGACGAGAAGTGCCTCGAAACCCATCGATTAAAAATAAAATCCGATTCACCAAACGTAATTATTTCTAAATATGCATTAAAAAAAATAAAACTTAAATACAGCAAATTGACATTTTTTTAATAAATCCAAAAATTTTAAAATACATTTTTTCTATAAAGATGAAAATATTCTATTAAGCTAAATAATACTCATTTTAATTTTATCGATTATATATAACAAAAATATTTTTTCATAGCATATCTTTTTTATATATTATAATAAAAGACTAATAAAGTGTATTGGAGCATATTAATAAATACCGAAATTATCAAAGTTAAAAAATCTATTATAAAATTAAAAAAATGTTTTAATCAAGATTTTAATTTTTTAAATCAAGAAACACAATATTTCGAGATGGAAACAGGGAGATTATATTTATATCTTATAGATGTTTGTTAGCATTATTCTGGCAGACTCATAATTGACAGGTCGCGAGTTCGAACCCACACATTCCATATATATAGATTTTAAAATCTTTAATGGAAGTCACAGAAGAACTCTTTAGAAATCTAGATGACGCGACGTAGGAACTAATAGCTTCACCCGCTCTCATTACTATTACCACTAGTCTGGTTTAATTTAAGAGCTGTGTTTCAAGACCGAGAGACGCGCAGTTCAAAAAACTAAAAGATGTATAAGAAGAGAACTCGAGTCAGCGTACATCTCACTCTTACTATTCCTTTTAGTTAAATTCATTCAGCTTTAAACTTGCGTCAGCTCTGTGTAATGGCCACCCGAGTTCGCTATCTTTTGTTTTAAAAGAAAAAATTACGCAATATCAAGAGTTGAAAATCGTCGATACGAAAAGAAGACACTCGACATTCATTCCTTTATGCAAGGCATCAGAGAACGAACCTCTTTACAATATTGTGCAGTGAGATAATTATAAGTTTTATGTTTAAGAATAATAAATATATACATAGAAAATACTTATTATTTGAGCTAAGATTTGCTTTAATCATTGTTGGCCATTTCTTGATTTAAATGTTATGCACTTCACGGTCTTATAAATATTGTATACAAAGAAAAATCTTCATAAATTATATTTTTAGGGAATACAAGATACAAGAAATGAACAGAATTTCGATGTTTTGAAATGCAACGTCGAACTTAACGATTAAATCAAATTATGCGGAACATAATAATTTCACGTATAAATTTCCCTTTTGTGCACTGGAATTAGAAAGTTTTTGTGGAAGATCATCTGCGCTAATTGCAAATATGAAATAAACCGCAATATCGATATCATTATTATGATTACTACCGGCACGAACGAGTTTCATACTTCGTAATCAAGCGTTCTGATAGAGTGCGGTGCGCGAAAGAGCTGTAAGGTCATTATATGGAAAATTCGTGTTACGACATGGTCCCATTTAACCCCGATACACGGGAATTAGCACCAAGAAGTGGTTAGACATTTTGCGCGCGTGCCATTTGCCACTTAAATGGCAAGTGTGTAACAGTAAACGCATTATTTATCAAGATCAGCTTCGTCACGAGGTCAGCCGCGCCGTATTTTCGCCAATTTCGCATCCAATTATTTTCCGCAGCTTTGTTGCAACCTGACATTTGAGTACCCTTGTATTTTCGGAGAAAGGGTGTCGCGCTACAAAGCTGGCCTGGTTTCGTAACCACGCAATCTTAGATTGATACTTAACAAAAGTAGCATGCAGACCCTCAATAGTCATGAAATAGACAAATGGTCGCATTAGCGACATGAATTGTTGAAGGAATTGTGCGAGCGTAAACGATATCACGAAAATACCGTATTAACAGACTGCAGTAATTATCGTAAATTAAAGATAAACACGTTATTTGTGACCGCATCGAATAGCTAGTATTTTCCTCGTAAATATAAAGCTTATTCCGAGAGTTTCATAGATTGGAACATAATAATGCGCGCATAACGTACTAACAACGTCACTCGTAATACTCATGAATGCATTAGATCGGTTATAATCATGTATCATTTTCGTGAAAACATGACGCAATACATTCCCGCATACCGAGCCTGATTATGAAATATTAATACAAAATTCAATCGTGTGCGATATTAGCGATCCCATGTAAGGCCCGTACACTAGCATTCGCATTTTGAAAAGTTATGTGTTTAATATTTTAAACGATGAGCCATTATTTAGCGGCGATGATGTATTAAATTCATCGATCTACGCAAATTAATTGCGCGTTCAATGATTCCGTTATCTACTTCGTTTAATGTTTGGAGTGAATAAAGCGCGAACGCGCGCATTACAAACTGAATTGGAATTATTTATCCGCAGCACGTACAAGTGCTCCATTTCGACGTTCATAATTACATATCCGTGAAAGAAGAAATGCATAATTTCCGTCAAAATGTTGACGAGGAAATGCAGACAAATTAAAATAATGAAACCAGGAATTTAAAATCTTTATTTATTTACGTCTTTAGTTACGTTTAACCTTTATAGCTCATTTATGCGGAACTAAAAAAAAACCCGTTTTGCGAAAAATATATGTATGACGGTTTGAATTAAATGTATATTTTAAATGTATAATGCAAATCTCAAATGGCAATGCCATTTTTCCGTAAATCTCAGCAATGATATTTTTCAGTAAATCTCATTCATCGCGATTAAAATCACAGTCACAATTTAAATAATTGTTTTATTTTTTACCAAACGATTTTCGTTTATCGTTGCGCGATGAACTTTGTATCCACTGCATTCATGCGTGCGATGCCAAGTGCGCTATCGACGGTCTGCACTTTCGTAGCACCGGTATCGTCCTGCCGCGCTTCACGAGCATTCTCCGTTTCAATGCGGTGAAAGTGCTCACACGCGGCAAAAGTCAAGTTGAATGGCATGGGAATCAAAAGCGCAGCGGCCAATGCGGTAACGCCCAACGCACACAATCGTCAATGCAGCGTGAAAAATGTCGTTCATTGCCGTGCAAGATAATTTGTAAATAATGCACCACGTTGTGCCATGCTGCAAAATGCCGTAATGTGAAACACCAGCCTTCTTGTCTTGAGCAATTCAATGTGAAAATCGTTATCTTTTTGCATCGCAATCAAATAAATTATCTTTTACACATAATGTTACGTAAATATGTACTTGAAAGCGCAAAAAATCAAGATTATTACAGATATTTAATATTTTACATTTAATTTTTATTGCTTCTAACGATATACTTTCTGATCTTGCGTGTATCTATATGTAATGTAACGGTAAAAAAATTTTAACGGAAGTGCGTTGCTGCATTTTCCTCACTTCTGAACGACGAAATTTCGAAGCACGTTTATGACGATGACGCACCGGCTGGAACGAATGGCTGCGTGCAGAGGGCGAAGAGACCGAATTAATCAGACACAGCTGGGAATGAATCGAATTAATTATTGCAATTACGGTAATTAACGAACGCCGACGGCGGCCGTACGTGATTCTCTCGCTAACAAGATATGCGCGAGTACGAAGAGCTTTATGATGCAAAGACCGTAGAGAGATTCAAGATGCGTTTGCGGAGATTTCAGATACGTAAAGAAAATAGTAATATCTACTCGTATTCTAATCTGGCCTTTGAAACAATTGCAGTTCGAAATATTTTAATTATTTTAGTATCAGGATGTAAAAGAAATCCCTGAAATTTTGTAAAAGGATTCTCTGAGAATTTTCGGATTTTCCAAGAATTTTACTCAAAACTCAAGATTAGAGAATTTTGTAATGCAACTTTGAAATACATTTATTTTATTATATTTTCTAATGTTTTTCAATCGTACACACACACACACAATCACAAAGAAAAGCCATTAAGTTCTGAATATTAAATTTGCGAAAATAAAATAATATGAACTAAATGGCATGTAACGATCTGTCCGCAATACATCTAGGCTCACCAAAAGTACAAAATTCGTAAGATGATTAAACGCACAACGCCAATTTAAAACGATGTATTGTCCTCTATTATTATTCTCCATTAATTTTTTTAAATAAATACTCGCGAACCACGAGAGAATGTACATGGATGCGTATGCCATATTCATTACTAATCAATTTTGTATTATCAAGAAAAAAATGAACAAAGAAACAATTTTGTCAAAAAAGAGATTTTAAATTTAAAAGTTTCCCAAAAGTTTGAAAAATTCCCTAAATACTAATAAAATCTCATGAAAATCCATGATTTTTAAGGATAAAAAATTAATTCCCTGAAAATTCCAGATTTTCCCGGTTTTTGCCAATAAATATCCTGTTATCTTCATCTGTGAAAATAATTTCTTAAGAAGATTATAGATTTATAATATACAATATGTTCGACTTGTGTGCACGGATATATAAAGAAATATAAAAAAGATACTTTAAAATGCAAATATGTTATAATATTAAATAGCAAAACATGTGTCTAAAATCAGAGTATAAAATATGCCTTGCAAATTTTCCAGCCAGCAGAAAATGGAAAACATCTTCAGACTAAAGGAACGGAATACTCATTCATCGGTTGTATTCATCAAGAGAAAAGTACAATATTGACTCATGAAATTGTTGATTATACATACGAAAAGGTCGTTGACTCTATCGGTTCCAATTTAGAACATGTCTTTCATTCAAGCTGCAAAATCGTTTTAATCACGAAAATTCACATATCACGATTAATTTTTACAGCAAATTAAAATCATTTTAACAAAAAGGAACTTATAATTTTATAGATTTTATACCAGAAATTTCGTCTCGAATTTCATGATCGCATATTTTAAAAAATATATTTAAAAATAAAAGTTTCACTATAAAGTAAACTATTACAATATATATCATAATACTTTTGAAAGTTATTACGACACTTAGGGTTATTAAAATATTTATTGTACATATTTTTACATCAACAGATTGATAGATTCAGTAATAAGATTCTTAATCAATGATTTATATATATTTTTGTATGAAATGAAATTTACTCGCGAGCAGACAAGTCTGGCATACCTTTTGTTCACTTCCTTTTCAGACCCGCACCGTTTCCTTAACATTTAAAGCTTCGAAAGGTATTTCCGTTTTCCTGCGAGAGTCTTTCTCGTGTACCCCCTCAGTATTCGCAAAAGTCTCTTAATACACAGTCACCCTCCCCCCCCCCGTCCACGGGATAAAGCGATTGCCGAAGTTCGTTACGAAGTTTAGCAGCGAGAGAGTATTGTTTAAAAAAGCAAGAAGAAAGTTTTGTTCATTAGTAGCATAGAAGACGGCGAGGCTGGTTCTACGATAGATAAGGATCTATACGATAGTTGCGCGAAGAACTGGGAAAGTAACGTAATTTCTAAATTCCAATTTAAGCTCTATACTACAATCCAATATTCTGCGAAAAACGGTTACGTAGAAGTCCGTGATATCGACATGGATTCTAGGTGATCGATTTTTCCTTTGATAGCATGATAAATTGATAGCACAATAATTTCCAGAGACTTATCCGTCACTATTCTGTAATTTTTGAAATTGCTTGTGTAATTCTATTTTGTAAAAAAAAAAAACTACATTGGTATTATCGCTTCTTTGATCTATAACTCAACATAAAATTTCGCGTAGCTTATATGGTCAACAATTCTGATATTTTAAATTCTTTCATCTCAACTTACTCGTATGTACATATGTCATTTTACGAGTGCTTATGAAGACCCGTAACTCCGTAATTTTTCCGTAACTCATTTTCTTCTTCGTGAAGTTTACGTGAGAAAAATGCACGAGTATGAAATGCGAATGCATGCACATATAAAAAAGATATTGTATATAAGATGCTCGACTGAAATATTACTGCTCAAAATTTCACTTGAACATATAACATAATGTTGTTTATCTAACTATATTCTTCTGGGTAATTTCATATTTTTGTTGATAAGCGACACTTTATTTTACAAAGCCTTTCGCATGTTCTTAGAGCAAAGTCTAATTACTGTACTAAGCCATGACGATAAATCATATTTAAATATTTAGACATTATGTTTATTTTACAATTGGTAAGTAGAATCGGCAAATTTGCACAAGTGTCAACCGAAGACATTCCGGCCTGTTGCTGCACAAAGCCACGACAAGGCAAACATTGACTGGAAGAAAGATAGCGTAGATAGTGTGCCGATGAAGAGGAAATAGAAGAGGGAGAAAGCAAGAGAAGGGGGGGGGAGAGAGAGANAGAGAGGGAGACAGCAATGTACAATTTACGCGTGCAAATGCAAACAACCAATTAGGGTGAGACCTTTGACGTAGAAACGGGCAAAGCTTGTGCACGCGCGCCACACATGGACTTGGTTGCCTTTGAAAAACGTCACCTCGCTAATATTTTATAAATGGCCGCTGGCATCGGTCTCTGTCGCACGTGACTGTGTAGACACATAGGTGGCAAACAGTGAAAGCAAAAAATTACCAAGCTTTCACGGTATTTTCGACACTATCGCGAAAAGGCATTACGATTCGAAACGTGAAACTGGTATTAGGTTCAATATAGTTCATAATAATAATTCAACTATTATCTTTTCTTATATTAATTCATTAACAATTTGTTTAATTGTTTATACGTATTTTATGAACACATATTAATTGAGAAGACAAAAAAATAAATATTAAAATATGTAATTATGGCAACATTAAAATATGCATTTATAAAAGTAAAGTACTTTGCAAATAAAGAAATTTTGTCATTTTTTTGTTTTTATGTTGTAAAGATAAAATAAAAAAAATTTCTAGTTGAAGACCTTTATACATTAACTATTATAATATGTATATTTTTTTTATTTAATTTAATTCTTTATATATGACATTTTGACTTATATAACTTATGACTTTATAATCTTTTTATTTATTTTATGTAAAAGTTAATATGAATATCGACTTTAAATAAGAAACATATTTTTACAAGTATATTTTGCTTACGATTAAAGCGTTGACGAGAAAAACATCTTATAAATCATAAGATAAATTAAAAAATAATCCATTAGCACCTGTAGAAGAAAGTTCTTTTCCAACGAACAACTTTATAATAGAAAGTTCTATAAAAAAATTTCGCCCTTAAAGAAAGTTTCTCGACTTTAGGTTTTTCCTAAGAAATATTATCAAAAACTTTCTTGTAGAAAGTATTCACGTAAGCGTATGGTATGTAAATTTGTGTTCTATGCGATAATGATCTAATTGACTTTTATTTTATTAATAATATACATATATACTCCATATGATATCAAATAATAATTATACAATAATTATAATACTTATGAATGATATAATTCATTAATTAGTAAAAATTCAATTAATAATGTCTTTATTGTTTGTATACAGTTCAAATTAATACTATTAAAATGTTATGGTATTTGAAAGATTGTAAAAGGCTTTAATAAATTTAAGGTGTGTGAAAAAAAATTTCATTTAATTTGCATATATATAT
>QKQZ01020301.1:0-33937 GCA_003595255.1 Solenopsis fugax
CAGTAAGCGTTCGAAGCTTCATATAGGGTCTCTCTGACCCACTTACGTGTTTAAGGGTTAACGTTAAATATTTTAACAATTAATTAAGAGTTTAATAGTTAAAAAAGAATCTTCAATTGGACCAACCTCCATTTAGCAAAGATAACTTTCCTTCCTTCCGGCTTGCAATAGAACAATGCGAAATGTGGGTCGGCTTTTCGCAGTTATATGAGAAAGTTATAAGAAGTGAAAACCACCAGCGGGCTTCAAAATGGAGACGACCATGCAAATTACATCGCGACAGAAGTGCAGCCGAGTTTGTCCGTGGTGCACGTGAACGAAAGGACTGCGTTCTTTTCGCGCGACGATTTTGCCCTCGAGGCTTTCCGCAAAAATCCCGCCATAGAATTGAAGAGACGCCACGTTGTGCTCGGGGGGTTTCCCTCGAAAACTCTCGCGACACGTGAATTTCAAACCCGACGAGACCGCTGGGAAGGGAAGCGACAAAGCCCTCGAAGCCAGATTAAACCGAACTTCTTTCTCGTTGTCGCACAAGCGACAACAACCTCGACGAAAATGCACTGTGCTTGAACTTCGCATGTCCTAGTATCATGATACTTGAGGGACAGTATCTCGCTGAATATTTTGCGAAATAATACTCGCGAGAATTACAAAAACTTGAGCTGAATATTATTTAGGAAATATACTTTTTTTTTGTGAGTGTTATATAAAATATTAAACATTAATAGATGTTTAGTTAACATTAACTAAAATTGTGTCTATGTGAAACGTGCTTCAGTATTTCCTGATTTCAATGAATCATTTACCAAATGAGAAGCAGGCGGTAATCTCATTTTGTATAGCTGTGTGCGAACGGAATGGCGGTGGAATCGGACGGACATTGATTTCATCAACGTAATCCATTCTGCTGTACATACGTATATCAAATCCTCCATGTATTTGTATCAATCTGTTCTTTGATCCAGGGGTGAGGAGGGTTCCCGCTGTCGCACATATTAACGTGGCTTGCAAGTTTCAAACCGCGTCGCGAGCGAGAATCAAATTACAGAGTTGTCGTGAGATCGATGGCGGTAGGAATCGAGAGCTAATTAATGCCACTGGAAGGGGATTAGCGACGATGTAATTTGGCGGGTGTACCATCCTGGCAGCGAGACGGTGGGAGGAGTGGGTCGATGGGGAAAGGCTGAAACCTCGAAGAATCGGAATGGTTGCCGAGATAATGGGGAGACCGACTGATTAAAAGTTTGCTTTTTCCCTTCGGTTTTCCCGTCGACCTCTCGCTGCCATCCTACGAATTGTCGCGGTAAATTATTTTCCTTCTTCTTGCGCTCATTCCGAAATAATTCACAGGCTAGTTAGTCGTACAGCACGTAATAAATATATTCGATCGCCTCTGAACAACTTTAATTTTTAAACGATTCACGTTGTCCATGTTTTTTTTGCCGTTTTTGTATAAATCAGTATATCTTGCGACGTGCTGTTTTTTAATTCAGTTGCATCCAATTCGCGATACAGAAATCTCCTTCGGTAATAAAGAAGGATCACGTATGTTAGTTAAGACTTCGACAGGAGGAACTCAGTGCGATACCGACGAGGTTAAGAAGCAATTCCTGCTGGATGAATTTATGGGTGCTCGGGATTAACACGGTCGGTTGCAATAAAAGTCACGAGATCGCCCTTCCTCCCCCTCCCGTCACACCCCTTCGTACACCTGTAGCGTCGTCTTTTACCTCCGCCCTTTCCCCCCCCTCTCATAGCAAAGAACATCGCTATCCGGAATGGTTACCTCCGCGCTTCAATTTCTCTTTCCTTTTCGCTTTCTTTTCCTCTGATTCTCTTTGTCTCGCTCCTGGGAAAAGAAGATAGAGAAGTGGGACAGGGATAGCAACGTCGTCCCATCCCCTTGCACGGGGGATGGACGACACTGTCGGCATTAAACCACCGGAATGTTCCTGTTTTCAAGACAGCAGAATGCCGCGGGGACTCGGGCTCCTTTTTCCATCCCTTCTTTTCTTCTTACGGCAGCATCGGCCTCGAGGCGTTGCCCAAGATGGTCTTGTTGAATAGTAAAAAATAAGGTGGAAAGAAATACAGTGCCAATTAAAAAAAAGTATGCCTCAATTATATACACTAGAGTCAGGTGAATTATATACGGGCTATGATTATGGAAATGGAGCTTCAGAATTTTTTCGATGGGTGCTTCCTCGCGGGTTGCGGTCAGAGAAACTCGTCGGAATGCGAGATCGTTGAACTCGTAAACACAGCTTTACGACGGACCCGCCTAATCCGATGCAAATCGCTGTATAATTCGCAGATTACGCAACGTGATTTTTCTCAGATTCGTACGCGTGTTGGCAAACTTTACACTGAGAGAAAAAATTGTAGTGGTGGCAACTATAAGAGGACAATCATAGAAATTTTGTTAATATAATTATAATATATAGTTAAGCGAACTATATTATAGTTATTAGTTAGCAACTAAGTTTATGGTTAAGAAAACTAATAAAAAATAGTTGTAATTATATTATATAGTATACTACATCTATTTTTTATTATTTCTCTTAATCATTAATTTAGTTGCAATAACTATATAGTTCACTTAACTATACATTATAATTATATTAACAAAATTTGTATGGTTGTCCCCTTATATTGCCATCACTACAATTTTTTCTCTCTGTGTACATGCACTGAGAGAAAAAATTTTAGTGGTAACAACTATAAGGGGACAACCATACAAATTTTGTTAATATAATTATAATGTATAGTTACGTGAACTATATTATAGTTATTGCAACTAAGTTTATGATTAAGAAAACTAATAAAAAATAGTTGTAATTACTTTATTATATAGTATACTACAACTATTTTTTATTAGTTCTCTTAATCATTAATTTAGTTGCAATAACTACAATATAGTTCACTTAACTATATATTATAATTATATTAACAAAAAATGTATGGTTGTCCCCTTGTAGTTGCCACCACTACAATTTTTTCTCTCTGTGTGACATCATCAGCAAAAATTTATTATTCACAAATCAAAAATTGTCTCGTAATCTCGACATTTTGAAGTATAAAAATTTCTAATTTCCATTAACTTTAAAAATGTAAATATTATACGACGATTGCGGCACATTTTGTATTTTGTTCATTAAATCAAGAATTAAATTCAAGTCATTTCGCGAATAATTCGTTCTACGCGAAAAATTTACCATTGTTCTGCGAGCCACAAAGGCGTGAATCGCACGGAGGTGCGTACATAAATTATGTCGCGGTGGAGAAATTCGTCGGGCTCCTTTTTTCCGTTTGCACGCAACTCACGCCGGAAAATCTCGAACGGATCTCCGGCGATTCGCAGGCCGGAGATATGTTCGCTGGAAATCGTATATCCTCGGATTTAATTCGATTCCGTGGGACTGTCGTTCCCCGCGTGGAATTCGCTTCCCAGGAACTGCATGTCGGGATTAACGACTCGGCGTTTCGCTCCGTTTTCCCTGTTTTCTTCCCCCTCAGAGACGAATTAGATTGCAGATCGTGTCAAGCTCCGCTTGCACCTCTACTTCACTTTATCCCTTTGTTGATTGAAATTTCTGCACCTTTTCGTTAAGTTAGATTTGTTTATTGAACACTTTACAAAATATGAAAACAAGTTGTTATTTAATTCACGTCCCTTTATTATTTATAATCTTATCTTCGCCGCAAAAAGAAATAGAGTTTCCTCCAGAATAATAAATTTATATTTTACCACGCTCTCTCTCTTTTTTCTCTTTCTCTCTCTCTCTCTCTCTTTCTCTCTTTTGATTTTCCTTTCTTGTTTCTCTTATGCGCTCGTTCGCCTCAAATCACATTTACAAGAAAAAGCCAGTAGGCAGAAAATAAAGGCAATGAGGGAGGACGAGAGGAATATACCGGAACGTGTCGCTAACGTAATAACATTTCAATTCGAGGACGGAAATTACCGCAGGGCACGACAAGACCATCCCTCGCACTCAGAGGATTGACCGCCCTCTTCGCGGTTCTGTCCCTAGTGTTCGAACTTGTTCTCTTACTGAATGTACCGTTTTATCAATAATTCAGTGAAGGAAATTTACAGAAACAAGGAACAAAAGAATTCCTATTTCTACAAGAAATGACGTGGCATGTGTTTTATATGTTAAAAAATTTTCTAAATCGAAATTTTTAATTTCAACGCTAGCTTTTGACGCCGGTGCGTCTTAATTACAAACGATTCTGGCATTATGCACCGCTCTACTCCAACACGCTCGTTGCACCCTGTGATCGAATTCACCCCGTTAATCCGTGTCGCACGAAACCAGAATAAACGGAAGTGCGCGCAGTCCCAAAGCTCGAAGGGAAGGGAGACGTCGAGACCAAGTGGGAGTGCATTTCGCTGGGCCGCGGCGCGTATTTTTTTTCCATTTATTTAACGAACCCCCATTGCACGTTCCCGTGCGGACTCGGCGGGTGTGGATGGCCGTGGTGTGGATTACGAGGATGTGGCACTTTTCAGCGATGGGGAAAAAAGTGTGTCGCATTAATTAAAAGCGACGCTGCCGTCGTCACCGAACGCAATTACAAGCGCTGCGCGCTGCAGGTCGATTTATATTGGATCCATCCTCCTGCTGTCCCTGCTTTTCCTGCAGCAACCCATTTTTTTTTTCTTTTCTTTTGTTCTTGCGCATCCCGTCCTTTCTTCCCATCAGCGCTGCACCACGAAGAACGACTCTTCGGTAATTACTCGAAGCAGATGACGTCGAAATTTTAGTGAAATTGGTTCGGCGAGAGGCAGAGATATCGAGCAATTTTAAACGCAATCTCGAGTTTTTTTTCGAGTTGCATTATGCGCGTCATTATGTTACTCGTTCGAAACATGAAGTGCCCAGACAGTGGTTTTTACAACAATGTATTAATTAATTTATCATATCGAAATTTCCACAAATTAATTTCGCATTGCTGGAACAATAAATACCACATTTCAACGTTACGTACCGTCATATTATTTTTGTCGAGGTCTAAAAATATGTTACTATTTTACATTATATACTTTGTATAGTGTCTTGATTTCATAGCTATAAATACTTAAAAAAAACCCACAGATAGCAAAGATATTCATAGCTCTGTGTCGTTGACTACGTGATAAAAAAAATAACTATTTCACCGCAATCATTTTCCAACTTTTTTTATTTTTTTAAGCTAAAACTGTGAAAAAAGTTCAGGTCGCGATTTTTCTCCCCAAATATATAAACTACGTGTGTGAAAAGAGGAAAAATGCCGTGAAACGAACCGTTCTCGTTTGCTCTGTTAAGACCTAGGCCCCATTCACACACCACTCACGTTTTATTTCCTTTTAGGTAACCCGGACAGTTATTCACATAAGGAACACGCGAGATTTATTTTTTATTTTTTTCGTCGTATGCCGTCGCGCAGCATTTACGTTCTTTTGCGTTTTCAATATGTTACGCGATTTCGTGTTTTTAAATTCTATACAATGCAAGACGACAAAAGTTACAACTTTTATGATTCTTCGTTTCTTTTATACGTACAATTTAGCACTTTTAGCAGACACATAATTACGGAGTTTTTTGTTTCTTGTAAAATTAGAAAGGAGTATAGAAAGATACAGTCTCATTAAATTAACGTTTTTGTTTAATGAGACTGTATCTTTCTATACTCTTTTGTTTAATAACGCCAGACTACAATCTCGTTTTTTTTTTTATAAGCACATTGTGCTTATTTTGCATCTTTCTTTATCTGCGCTTTTCAAGCCCCTTTAATTTCAAAGATACAAGATATTGTAATCGCCAAAATGGGACGCAAACCTGGAGCGCATCTGCAAATTGTGTTATCACAATTATTAATTGCGTCACGTGCAGTGGGCTTAACAATCGGCTTGTCGACAAGTTCATGAACAAACAGGGAACTTTTTTCGTCGTGCTGTCATCCGCACGCGTGTAGTTCGCAGTCACACGACAATGCTGGACCAATGATTTGTGCGGGTCATTAGGTACCGGTATACATCGGCGTGGCGCGGACAATAATACGTAGAATAATATACGATATAATGCTCGTGCTGCATTACAGCGCGATCCACTGCGTTTCACGCGTTGCGTTTAACGCGCTTATCTCATTCGCGACTAGTGCGGGCAATCGTCGTGATCGTTAAAATTTTGTCGGTACATTGTACTCGCGTAATCCATCTTCAAATTCATTACGCATCCACGAGGATGCATTCGTCACATTGGTCGTTTCATCGTGAGGTTAACGCTTTCAGAAAAACGCCAGTTTTGATTTTCCATTTAAATGCACTTTGACTGACGTGAAGGCACTTTTTGGAACGTTATTTACGTACACACATCTAGATAATTTAAAATTCGTGTTGCGTTTTTTCTTCCATAACTGTTTTTAGTGAAAAATAATTTTTTTATTGTTCCGATTTTTTTGCTGTTCAGGTTCAGGAGATTTACTCCTTCGTATGCACGTCACGAAATAATACGTTTCGTTTTAATATTAAATTATTATCGTGTGTGATGGAATAACTTAATAAAAAAATGTGATACTCGGCTCAATAGAATTGAACAAACTGTAATAGGTTCCAATAAAGTCTCCGATCCCGTGGAAGGACTCTCTTGATTTTCATCGAGTGGGAGCAGGTTATCAAACGCAGAGTTTATCACTGATGTAGCGTAATTGCGTTTTTTACTGTCCTACCAACCGTATCTCCTCGATTATTCCCCCACTGTTTCCCCCCTTGTCGTAAATTTTTATCCTATTCGTGGCGAGATTGCTGGATGCTCGCTGGAAAATCGCGGATGCTCGCGTGATTCGTGTTATCTGACAGTTGTGCGTTCATGTCGACGTTGAAAAAAAACCGGCTAAAATGGACGAAAAAAAAAAAACGAGAATGCTTCGCGAGAGAGAATCGAGGCACTGCCTTTTGATGGCTCGCGCCTGCGTTTCAATTATTGCGCCCGACTTGATTTATGACTTTACCCGCGTGTCGCGCTTGAGAAGGATTATATTTTTCCGGTCAGCGAGAATTCCGATGACGCAAAAATTCGAGATCTAAATTCGCCGTCCTAAGAGCGTCCGTTCATAGACGAATTCGCAAACGCGCGTCGATGATCGATTCGACATAAGTGGCTGCAAATTGCATCTTCCGTCCGCGTTCGTCTGGATGAGAATTTCCAAAAGCACTAGTTTAACAGGAGAGCTAAACGAGTTTCTCAGGAAGTGTTTCCGAGCCTGCGCGACCCTTAAATTAACGCTATAAAGAACGTTTAACGTTTAGAACTCTAAACTGAGGGGGAAAGCTTCGCTCTAAGTTGTTTATATGGCTTTGAAATTAGAGTTAAATTTCTTATTACTTAGCATTGTATCACGCGTATTAAATTCAAACGTTGGCCGAGCAACTTTTCTTTCGCGAATATAATAACACGAGTTATTAGATTAATTATTCTCTATTATATGAAGTATTCGAAATGCGCGCTAATCCGGATGCAGTTCATATTCGATAATTGCTTTCTAATTGTAAACGCAATTCAGCGACTGCAAATACCGGTTAATTATTTGCAAATTTGGGGTGCGCCGGATTTAATCCACTATAACAGGGACGAGGTTTGCTGCCACCCTACACTTCATTGCGTCACGCGCGGTCGCCAAGCGGAGTAAATAAATTTCAGCTTTCTAGATATTTATTTATGCGTTTTCAAATCTATTTCCAACCATTATCGAAACTGGAAATTTTTTTCCAAGCTCTCGAATCACGTTGGCAGGATCTAATAAGGGCAAATCAATAATATGTACGCGAATTAACCCGCATTATTTCGTACACATGCATAAGAAAGGGTGAATTACGACCACCTTTCCCGGACTAAAGTTGCGGCGAAATGCAAATAAAAGACGAATGGAAAATTTTACGAGGCACAAGATTTACGACTGACTTCTCCATTTTCCTTTTTTTCCTTTCTCTGTCGGTGCATAAAACTTTCCTAGTAAATCCACATCTGGCAGCGTCCGATCGCAGTAACGGCGAAGTCGTGCGAGAGTCTTTTTACCACCAAAGAGGGATTTTTTGTTCTTAAAATGAATGTTCAGTAATGTTAAACGCCTTATACTTCCCTCTCCTTCTGCCTTGCTTTCTTTTATTCTTTTAGTTTCAGTATTTCGAACGTGAAAATGACTCATTCGCGAATAACTTTTTAGTATTCAGTAGATCGGTATATTGATTTACTCACGTATGCTGTCTGTAAGTGGATAGTAACGAACGCTCATATATTTTGTTGCACGCGCGATTATCTTGACATTCATGATGAGAGTTAAAACGTAATGAGCTTGCCAAGCGCGTGACAGGACTCGTATATCGCGACCACGTTATAATCCATGCATTAGATCTGCCACTGTATCAATGGAGAGATAACGATGGGTTTTTTAATCGATTGATCCACCCTGATTAGATTTCACGGGAACCGTGCTTTTATGAGAACCATACGTAACGTTGATTTAGCACGTTAGCGACCTCCACTTCTCCGGTGCGCATCATCCGGCTATGCGGCGCGGAATTTCATTTCGGTGACGACGACCTCGTAATGTCTGCGAAGAGAAAAAAAAGAGGCCCAACTCGAGCGCGGAATACAAACAGGAAGGTTTTCGGCACTAACCCATTTTCCGGCCGGGAGAAAAATGGGCCTCGGTATGAGCCGCTCTCGGTGCGACGCAATTTATGGTCGTACGTTGCCTCCAGTTTCACAGTACAGATGCGCTATGAAGTGTCCTGGCCCGAGAAAAAAAATCTGCGACGTAACTGAGGATTTTTTTTCTCGGGGACAGTGACGCGGAATTTTCTCGCGAACGCGCAATATAGTTTCATCTACATTGAGAAACTTTGTCGTTGCAGAATGCAGTTAATGGATCAGATACGGTTAATTAAGAACAATGGATATTAGAGAAAAAACAACTCTCTCGCACGAATTTACAGAGTTTCAATAAATTCCGGATATATAATAGACACAACAGCGTGTGTAAATGCAAAACAGTGAATAAATACTGAAATGAAGAGATGGGAATTGAACGCGGATTGTTTGTAAAATAAAATGAGCGGGATGGAGAATAGAACGGATTTTAAATTAAAAGCTCAATCGCGCCAACTTTGCTTGCACACATTTTCATTTTTTATCATAAACTCTCGTGTTAAATTATACAGGGTTTCTGGATTTGCGAATAAAAATACTGTATCAAGAAAATTCTTGAAAATAAATGAAGTAAAAAAAATTTTATTTGTAAACTTTTATTTCAAACTGTAGTTTTTGAGATAAGATAAAACTGGACAATTATAATCCATTGCGTGTGCATTAGTATATTAGTAATCGCATGACAGGTGACCATTTAAACGTAATTTGTGAGTGGCCTTTAAGACTTTATATCTCAAAACCTACTTCTGAAATAAAAACTGAATTAAAAAATTACAAATAACTTTTTTCCGCAAATTTTGCGACACCCTGTATATGTACATTAGAGCATAGAAATGTATTCAAAAATATCAAAAGATCAATTAAATTAACATAAGGTTTGTTCGCGTTGCTTGCATTTTTTGTATTCAGCAGCTTTATTTTCTCTCCAATTTCCAAATATACATTTATTTCGTTTCAAGTGAAAGATTTTTTTTTGGGGGGATTTCAGTAATGTGAATAAACCTATAGCATTAAAAAAAGCGCTAATGTGGTACAATTTTTTAAGACTTTTGTCATATGTTTGTTTTCTTAAAAAAAAAAAGAACGGTTAGAGCAAAATTGCTATTGACAAATTGGCGCGATGGTGCCTTAATTCTTTCCGCAAGATCCCGAGGATCGTCGGTCTCGCCGTTGCATCACACATCGTCCATAGATCGAACCGACCGGCCATCCATCCCTACCCCGTGCGAGGCACGTCTCCCCCCGGAGTCCGCAAATGCACCCTTTCGCCCGCGACTTCTTTCCCGAACCGTGCGAGAGAGCCCACGCGGATGACGTCACCCGGCGCATGATTGGCCGAGCTGGCGTTCACGTGACCGGCTTGGCCAGTGTCTGGAGGGTTGCTGAGAGACAGAAGGAGACGCGCGCGACAAGGCGAATAGGGAGAAGCGAGGGTGCGACGAAGAGAAAGAAACCGAGGGTAGATAGAACGATCGAGTAAGAAGGGAGAATAAGAGAGAACGAGGGTGCGAGAGAGAGAGAGAGAGAGAGAGAGAGAAGTGCGGAGAAACCTCAAGGGATGAAGAAGGAGCGAGAGTACATGACTCAAGGGGTGAGATAGATAGAGACAAAAAATACGATAGGAAAGAAAAGACGAGATATGGATGCTGGTGGTGTCACTGATGGAACGAGAGAGAGAGAGAGAAAGAGACGGGAGCACACATGCAAAGAGACGAGGAGAGGGGTGGTCGAGTGACGTGAGTGAGAGGGTGCTGGGGGGTGAAAGAGAGAGAGTAGAGGGGATCGCGATGCGCGCGAATGGAGAAGGGGTGATCGCGAGTCTCGCCAGTCACACTGCGACGACCGCGACGCCCCAACGTCTCGGGGTGCCATTTGTCCGCTCGTGACCTCGAAAAACCTCGTAATAATCGTTTCCGACGTTTCCCGGTTTCCCGCGAACTCTCGAGAACTCCGAGTAGTTACCTCCGAATAAGATGAGCTAGAGAGATAAGAACGAGGGAAGATCGAATTGCACGATCGACGCGATCGACGTGAGATTCATCGTTCGATGAGGAAGAAGTAGAGTATCGGCTGTCGCAGGAGATATATCGGCGATCGCGTTTCTCGCGGCATATGGTGATGCGTCACTCGTGCTGAACTCGGGATCCCCCGTGCCGTCTTGAATACTCTCGCCTTCCCCGTATCCCGAATCACTGCGAAAGAATGAGCTAATCGCGGGCGCGCGCGCGCGTTCACGGGGGGGGTGACTCAAGGTGCGAAGGCATCTTTCGCGCGTCGCTTCCGGGCTCGCGGTTGTAAAGGTACATAACCGGTGGGTGCCGTCGAGGACAATTTTATAGTTGTGTAGAACGCGGCCACGATGGTCCTCCACGGAGCGAATCGTAAGTTATATGTCCCCCGTCGTCGTCACCCTTCTCGAGCACGTTCCACAACTTTATGGGATGGCCGATACGTGTCATCTGTATTAAATATGTTTTACAGTTCAGTATTTCAAGCATTATTATCTTTAACAGAGTCGATTCTTGAGGATAACTAATGCATTTGAGTTTTGCAATCTTTACTAGAATCATTGTGAGCAAAGTAATAAATATCGACCATGTCTTGTCTTGATTAACATTTATCATGTGTCTAATACATATGTCTTACACGTCTTGGCCATAAGTGAAACGTGCTCCAGATTCTTCCTTCTTTCTCCGATATACAATATCGTTTAAAGTAGCAGATAGTAGCGCCCCTCGTGAAATTAGTCGTACCTGTATGTGTTCTCCTCATCATCCCCAGATTAAGTCAATTTTTGCGACCAAAATTACGTCTTTTATTCAACAAATGGTTGGGCAATCATCATAATGAAAATTACTCTCATAGTTCTCCTCGGGCTTGTACATTCGCCACAATAGCACCTTAATTTTTTGTCTACGTAATGAAGTATCTCAGGCGTTCAGTGAAGCAGTCAATCACTTTGCTGTACGTTTCTACCTTTCGCAATATGCGAAAGGTCTCCGTGCCAGTTCCATTCTTCGTACACCACACAATGTAGCGGGTGTGTCGATTACAAACGCGCACGAACGAAATCGCACGGAAAAAAAAAAAAANCGACGAAAGCACGGCTCATTGCACGCGTTCGATCACACGAAATCAGAGCAACGTGACGGAACAACCGACGGGTTGGCCAGATACGCCTGACGAATGGCGAGAAGGGTGCAATTGCACTCCGAGTTTCATTCCGCACCTAGACACTTCGATTTTGCGATGAGACTTGGCTATTTCCTATTGATCTTTGAAGAACGGGGAATTTGTAAACCGAAAGATTTAACTTTTAAAAAATTTTTTGTGCCGCCGTTCACAATAATTCATATTCTTTCACATATGTCTTGTTACGCCTCGTTACTTTCCAATACTATTCATGACTCTTAAGATTGAGGAGCTCAAAATCGAGAGGGCTTACAACTGTAACGTTTTATCTCACCCAACATCGCATGAGTAACTTCGATCGATGACTAAGAGCCAGGGGAGGCCGACATAATTGCTCAGCGGCTAATTACAATTGGAAACTAGACGGCGCTGGGTAGCGCTGTTGCAGAACGTTGCTGTCCGCTAGGAAGCGCACTTTGATTTTCGGATAATAATATACCAGCGGGAATGTATAAAATCGTGGGAAGGTTTTTACGTAACCGCGCGGTCGATTAGCGTGACGTGATGGAAACGGCGGGTCAAGTACGCTGCGCGAATAACGAGAGGGGTGAAATCACGGGCCGCGGTCGATAAGTATCGCGGACACGGCACGATCGAAGAACCCATAAAAAATTTACGATGGTCAGGTAAGACCGATCGACGCATTTCGACGACTAATTCCGAAATCGTGTCGTACGCTTGGCCGTGAGAACGATAAAAAATCGATTCGATTCAGGAACAACAAGGATCGTTTGTTAAAACGTCATTTGCCGAAGCTGCAATAAACATTTTATTGTTCTAAACAGAGTAAAGAAACTTTTTTTTATACGCTATTTCTTGCTGTCGGAAATGGACTCGACGTAATTCGTCTCGTTGTGCCCTCTCTCGTTTTGTCACGAACCCGATCATATGAAATCAGTGCAATGTGACGAAATATAGGTGGGCGAATACGCCATTGGAATAGTAAAAAGGACGAAATCGGAGACTGAGCTTCGCAATATATGTTGCGTGTGCTCGGTGTGCGCGATCCGGTCGAGAATCGATTAAACCTTTACGACCGACGGTGTGGCCTCCATCGTACCGCGAACACGTATATTGGCGCGTAAACAAGCGTGCTCGCTTGCACGACTAATGATAATAAATATCGCCGCATTGCCGCGTGCGTCATTTTAAAGAGATCGGCTCGATGATTGAATGTACAATGTAACGTTACCCGATGGTGCTCTAAATAATAATTCGCGCCGACGTAAACGGTCACGCGTTGCGTAATAGCGTGTCTCGAATAATGATGCGTATAAATTGAGCAATTTCAGAATTTCTGCAAATTAATATAGAACGATCATTTGATGGTCCAGGTCTGCCATTTCCGACCGAAAATGATACAAGTCTTGTCATATAGTCAGAGTAACCACGCATGAAACATATATTACAGGATATTTATTGCTGTAAAATAATTTACAATTAACAAAATAATTTTCCACAAAAACAGTTAATAGCATATTAATTTTCTAACTTCACTGTCGCGTAATATTTGACAAAAGAATCGATTCGTATTTTATTAGAATATCGTATGGAATAACATGTAATTCAAAATTAAAATTAAATAAAGGCGCTCTGAAGAAAATCAACACGATAGAATAATTGCCGTTAGAGCCAACACTGGTTGTTCGTGTGTAAACGATACATATTGAATTAGTTGTTACAGTTACAAGACGTTTCGATCAGAGATTTGGACCATCCTCAGTTTGATATTACAAAAAAATTGTTAGCCTGCGGTAATGAGACATGTGTAGCGCTAATACAGGTATTTAATACATCCAGAAATGATGCCATGAAATTGTGTGGGTACGCATATTCCGCGTCGGTGAATGACAAAGATTTTGAACAGTCATAGCAGAAACAAGCGTTGTTTGACAAGTAAGCCGAGAATAACAATAATGTGAAACGAACGACAGATTTCAGAACATATAATTCAGTTTTCTTTGTCGTTTTTACTGTCGTACCGTCTAGACCGCCCAAATAATTCTCAATCTCTCGCTATTAAATGCAACAACGTATCCCTTTCGCCGTAATCTTTTCTACCGGCCATACGTGCCGGGGTGGGTCCATTAAAAAACGATAACCATTAAAAAATCTCCGAGGAAACTCGGAGATTCACCCTCGTAAGCACACTACTCTTTTCTTTCGGAATGGCGATTGTCGGTCTTCCGCCGCGAATATCCGAGGAAAAAGGAGGAAGGCGGGAGAGAAAGAAAAAAGATAGAGATGAATGGAAAGAGAGACGACGATCTCTCTTCGAGTTTGGTGCAGAAAAGGCGAGGGTTGGCCACAAGGGTGGCGAACGTTGGATCGCACTTTATAGTCCGCAATTATCGGCGGGGTTGGACCGAGGGCGTCTGGAAAAACGAATTTTCTCGCGGCCCGAGTGCTCCCATCGGCTCGTAAAACTCGCGTATATCGCGTTGGTGCAACGGCGATGGCGCACGCCTCTCGATGCATTAGCTAATTGTTGCATCGATATCGGTTACCAATTTGTCCAATTTGCACGTCAGTAGCTTCCGGCGGTAGATCATCAAACCTCTAGTCGATTCCATTCGCTCCTCGTGAAAAATGCGATCGTGCAGTAAAAAGTTATTCGAGTTGTCTACAAAGAGTCCGAGAATGCAGCGCTTTCTACTAAAAATATGAGTCGAATATTAATTTAATAATATTGGAGAAACTAGTTTTTTTTTACCTACATGTGTTACAAAACATATAACAATATTTCTTTAGCATGACATTTGAAACATTTATGTACACAAAGGATTAACGTTGGAATGATTTTCACAGAGAATATCCATTGCAATTATTTTATTGAAAACATTCTTGTTGCAATGTAATAATTTAAACATGAAACTTTGTTGAAATTTTAAAGGATACTTGACGTATAATTATAAATTATTTCAAAGAAGTCAGTTATTGCAGAGTAAAATAATTTTATTGAATGTGACAAAGAGACGAAATGTCAACGGAACACAAAAACGCGTGTATAGCTGTTACGCAGTACAAATGCTTACAAGTGTCATGTACACGTAACAATGTTGTCGAAGCAATCCTATGCATTAGCTAATTGTCGCCGGAGCTAGGCCGATTTATCCAACTTGTTCATCTCTCTTCCGACCCTCTATCAACTTTCAACCCACCGACGACCGTCCGATGATACTTCGACGAGAATTGGCCGGAAATCGATGCCGGTGAATTCTCATCGGCGTTACTGGCCACTGATTGGCGTTATTTGCGAATTCGAATTACGTTTAAGCGGATCTCCCGATGCTGACGATGTCATCATCGAAAAATGGCGAGCGACCTGGCGGTAACATCTTTTTTTTTCTCATTGTTCATTTTTATCGTCCATTATTTTTATATCAGCAACATCGATATTGATAGCGGCGAGCGTATCGACAAGCGAGTGTCATTTGCGCAGGGAATGACTTCAATATCTCTTCCGAACGTCGGCATCGTCATGGTAACGAGGACAAAAGAGAAGGATAATAAAATAGAACGAATATAGAACGGCGTATAGAGACTCTATCACATCGAGGTGATAACGTGACGCAACCAAGCCGGGTGTTTTCGCCGTTATGTGCGCGAATACGTGTTACGCGATAATACACTGTACAAGATTAAATATTTCGCAACTGGCGGCTAACAAGCTTATGCTTTCTCGTGCGTAAGGAAAATCGAAACGCGCGTCTCATCTCGTTTCCTCGCGATACGTAAAACGGAACATGAATAATTTGTGTTCACATATTCTAAGAGAATTTTAAATAATCGCTAAAAAAAAATAACAGTAAAATGTGCTTGCGTTTTATTTTACGTTTAAGGAAACTAATAGTACTTAGGCGCCAACGTATCAACTTTCTCTGCTTTTGCTTGCCGCTTTAGATATTTAAATTTAAATCTCTGTGTAGCCTAACGTAGCAGCCAAACGCAGGCAGGCTATTCGAATATGAATCTCCATTGATAATTAAGCTCGTCGCTCTTGTCAATCCGGTCACGTACTCGACGAGAGGCGCGGCTTCAAAAAGCCGTCCCGGAGACTCCTTATAAAACGCAATTATAAGCCTTAATCAAGTTTCGACGCACTTAATTACCTAAAAGTTAGGAAAACCGTGCTTGCTGTTTACCGACCCCGTTGTGACATCGTCGTTCCAACAGCGACGTCGTCGACGACGACGACGAAATGGAATGGTGGTTTTCAGTCATGACGCGTGGCACGACAGTAATGAGCTCGTGGTATGTGCGGTACACTCCACCTTCGCGAACTATGCCTATCAACGCAACCAGAATTTAATATACGACGTTAGAATGTGCACCCGCAGGCTAAAGCCGCGGATCCGCGATATTTGCGGAGTTACGAGCCCGAACTCGAGCGCAGCGCTATTATTTCGATGGTAATATTACGTTTAGTGTGTCACTAATGTTGTTTGAGCAACGACCTGAGGCCAATCGATCGTCCGAGGCCGTCGACATATGCTGCTTGGGACACGATTATTTCGCTTCCTGGACCAGATATCTGGAAATATATTACGTTTGACCTCTGTTGCCGCGTAATCTCGTTATCGTAATTTCGGCGACTTATATCGCCGATCGAATGAAACTGCACTCGATGTAATCGCCGGAGAGTTTCAAAATCCGAATTATGGAGAGCAACTTCTATCTAAAACCCATTCAAATTATTAAGAGGTCGAGAGATTCTCTCTCGAAGTTACTTAACAATATTCTCGAGCGTGGCTTTCAAACGTCCATTTTAGGATGTAACACTGACAAAATGTGAGAGAAAAAATTCTAGTGGTGACAACTATAAGGGGACAACCATACAAATTTTCTTAATATAATTTTAATACATAGTTAAGTGAACTATATTATAGTTATTGCAACTAAGTTTATGATTAAGAAAACTAATAAAAAATAGTTGTAATTACTTTATTATATGATATACTACAACTATTTTTTATTAGTTCTCTTAACCATTAACTTAGTTGCAATAACTACAATATAGTTCACTTAATTATATATTATAATTATATTAACAAAATTTGTATGATTGTCCCCTTATATTTGCCACCACTACACAGAAAAAAAATCAGTATCAAATCAACAATTTATTGTTTCATATATAAGCAAAAATATAAAATCTCCTTGGAAGTATTTATAATCTCAAAGAGACATAATTTGCTAACAAAGAAATTTTGTTTCTTCATGTAAGCAAATTATGTCTGATCAAGATTATCAAATTCTCCCAAGAAGATTTTATATTCTTGCTTATATATGAAACAATGAATTGTTGATTTGATAGTCATTTTTTTCTGTGTACAATTTTTTCTCTCAGTGAATGGGAAGAATAACAGCGGAACAAGAGCACTGTGTTAAGTATCTATATGTAGTTTAAATTTCAAAATGTATTTTATTATTCTACATATTAACCAAGATATCTAACAAAAAAACGGTGATCTCGTGATTTACTTAAATCGTTTTAACGCCATCAATTACCGACTCTGTACTCGTCGGTAGACATTTGCATTTACAAGGTCTATAAATTGTAGAATCCACGTCTACACAGTTTGAAGCTGCAATTTCTGCATCGACGCCTCGTGGTTTACTCCGTCGGAGGATCTTGATTCGAGAAAATACGGTCGACCCAAATTTCTTCGTGCTCAACAAATGCACGCGCGCCCGCGCGCGCTCTTCCTCTAGAACAGATACCCGTGCAAATTCCCGAAGGATTTCCCGTTTCTCTGCAAAGAAATCCGCGTCTGGTTATCCTAAAAAGTATCCCGTAATAATATTGGCTTTTCTATCACGTGGAATTTATTCAGGACGGTATCAGTATTTGTGCTTATTCTTTCACTTCGATCGACATTTCTAATCGACAGAGTGCGTTAAGCCCTTATCTTTTTTTTTTAATACTTAAGAGACTGTAGAGAAGATAAAACAGGAAAAAAAAGAGAGAAACGAAAACTCTTCACGTATCTTTTCCCACTTACCGGATAATAATCGCGATTTGAACAGCTTGAATATCTTGAATACCGCGTTTCCGTCGCGTCCTTTCGCGTAGTCTCGCCCCTAAATCACCCCGCCCTCGTAAATCGTCCGACGCATCCCCCCCGCGATGCTTCACGCGGTAAAATACGAGCGTTACACGCCGCGGATGCATGCATGCATCGGGCGGGCCGGCGGCGCGATGCATCGTGGACGATGGGCGTTGCATTCACGTCGGCCACTCCGCATGCAGGCCGCCTCTCGCAACGCGGAATGAACGTAACACTCGAGATGCATCCACGATGAGCATCCCGTCCGAGACGCGAGATTCTTTCCTCGCTTTTCTCACTTATAGCGAACTGCGATTTACCCGCGCGATGCAATGTCGTTCGTTCGCGCTATCGTTCTTCGTAACTTTCGGAATGTATCAAAACGAGAGGAAGAGCGACCAGAGCAGTTGGCCGTAGTGGAAATGTTGTCTCGCTAAAGTGGGCCGCGCGGCAGCTTCTTGGAAAGTGCATACCTCAGGTGCATTGGGGAAGAACGGGAAAATGGCGGGGTTGAAATGCGCGCGCGAGCGAGAGTGCAGTGCACATATCGGCCGCACAATGGGACAGTTTTGTAATATATTGTAAGCGAATGGCGCCAAGTCCGATACGCGAAGCTGCGGGCTTTCTCCCATTTACGAGATGTCCGAGAGACCGATATAAAGAATACCCGGGAAAAACGATGACTGCTAGGAAAACTGCGAGACTCTCTCTCGTGTGCAACGTGTGTTCTCGACACGTACAAATTCTTAAATAAATTTTCGAGTGTTTTAGAGCGTCGCGACGTGTGTTCAGAGAGGTATTAAATTATTAGTAATCGCTGCGAGAGCCGAATATGATATGAACAGAATTATAATAATAATTACACTGTCCGACCAAATTTGATTTTTTTTGACTGCGACGAGGAAAACCAGTATTTTTTAGTAAATTCGAGGTCGCTGAATCCAAATCCGCCAGCGAAAAATGCCCATCATGTCAGGTTTTTGAGAAAAATTGAGTAATATAGGCCAAAAACAGCGTTTTTTGGTATATTTACCAGTTTTTTGTGATCAAACTAAATTTTATTTTTCAATTTCGCCAACACCATTTTAAAGTGCTATTCTTTACCTTTAAAATGCTTTTTTTGTTTTTACTGTACAATTTTTTTTCACCGAGTTACGGACATTTTTCAAAATGTAAAATGACGAATCCAAACTTTTATGCTTATCCATTACAATTTTTCAATTTAGTTTACCATATTGAGTCCGCCATTTTGATTTATGAAATTTTGAGTTCAGATTCGTAATCAGCTACCCCAAAAACCACCGAGTACTGAGTTTCATCCGAATCAAGTCACTTTTAATTTCAGTCCGCCATTTTAAATTTCAAAATTGTGAGTTTGTCAGATTCGATTAGCGACCCCGAAAACCCTAGGACCCATTTTCATACAAATCCATCTACACTCCAGTTTCAATCCGTCAATTTGGATTCGTCATTTTACATTATGAAAAACGTCCGTAATTCGGTGAAAAAAATCGTACAATAAAAAAAAGCATTTTAAAGGTAAAGAATAGCACTTTAAAGTGGCGTTGATGAAATTAAGAAATAAAATTTAGTTTGGCCACAAAAAAACTGATAAATATGTCAAAAAACGTTGTTTTTGGCCTATATTACCCAATTTTTCTCAAAAACTTGACGTGATGGGCATTTTTCGCTGGAGGATTTGGATTCAACGAATTTGAATTTAAAAAATACTGGTTTTCCTCGCCGCAGTTTTTTTTTGTTGGACTGTTATCTATAATTTATATTTAATTTCTTGCGTTATACAGCTGCTACTAAAACACGTTATTTCGTTCGAATCCCGTATTCTCGCGTGTCACTGCGTTCATAAACCGATTCAGATATCGATTCATTCTATTCTCCGTATAGTCACATCAAAATTTTATAGACCACCGCGTGTACACTACCTTACTGGGTTATTACAATTTATCATACCTCGCGAACGTACCACCTATCACCGTGCCTCGCATCGACGTAGATAAAAAAAAAGTATATACACTTGCACGTGTACACCTCCCCCCAAAAGCCATCTCACAAGACACACGACCGCGTCTCAGACGCGTTTTCCATTTGCAATATCCCGTGACGAGACGAATAAAAATCTAATACATATTTGTTTGCGTATTTGAGACGGCTGCGACTCGCATAACCGGCGCGACGTCGAAGTCGGGAGCTGTAGGCCGGGAGCGGAAGACGGGGGCGACCCCTGGAGGGTGGTGAACGCCAGGGTTCAGGGGGTTCGCGCGCCCCCGGGATCCATCGCGGCACACCACCCGGTCAGATGCGCCTGCGACGGCGATATTATCGGTTTCGCATCAACCTCAGTTTACTTTGCGTACATTCATCCTTTGGTCTTACGCCCTCGCGCGTCATCCGTTGCGTGAACACACCGCTCGTGCAACGGATGCGTGGGAGTGAAATGAGGTACGGTGCAGCGCGATAAAGAGCCGCGGATATTGTGTCGATCTTGGAATGCCGTCGTCGATGACGACACGCGGGGTAACTGTGATGTTCTTCACGAGCAGTCGAACGAAGGGAGGGCTGTTTTATCTGGCGAGGAGAGTAGATTGCGGGGGTGGCGCGTGCGTCATTTACGTATCGATGGTAGGGTGCGAGGCGGAAGATTCGGAGGGAAGGCTGTTTAATAAACATGCGTCATGCTGCGAATGAAATATCGACGTTACATTATTATCATTATGTAGTTTGTTAAACGGGCGGAACGGTTTAGTTGAATATTCAGTGCTTAAACATTTTAATATTATAATAATATTCTCAAGTATTCTGAACTTAATTAATTTTGAGGATTAAGATATTTAGCCGAATTAAACTTTAAAACTATTGCTTGCATAATTTACGTTCATAAAAAGCGATTTTATCGAAGTTTCACACGCAGGTGTCTCTTTTAACTTAACCAATTCATATCGATCGCCCACGACGGGATATATTTAGTTCCTTGGTAGAAGATATTAATAAGCAAACCCTAAGGAGGTCATTCGTGCACAAAGATGTTATTTCATTAGGCGACGACTTATTTTTATCAGAAGGGCCTCGTTTCATGGAAGAAATTCCAGTGAATACAGCACAGATATTTTTCAAATTGATTGTCGTTTACCAAATTATTCTTCTTAAAATAATAAAATTGAGTTCCGAATATGACCAATTAATTACCGCTTTTAAACCGAATCGAGTGAAGTGCGACAAAGGAAAGACGACGAAGAAAAGTGTATTATATAATGCACGCGGTGTTTGAGGGCGGTTTGTTCCTCAGCGGTTTCGGAACCGCTCACACACAAGTGGCGAAGGCGGAACAGTTTTTCGAATTAATAGACTCGCGTAGAAGCGAAAGAACGGGGCGAGGAGAAGGCGAAGCGGAAGTAGAGGACACCTAGGGACTCTTCATGCATAATACATGCCACGCGCGGCAATATGTCGCCCTCGTCGCTCCTCTTGTTTTATGAATCTTTCCAGCCTCTTCGGTACTGCCGTCCGGCTGCTTCCGAAAGCTGTCGCGCACTTTTTTCGGCGGCTCGAGAGCCCGGAAACGAGATCGCTCCTTGTCAAAAGCTTTCTTTCGCACGTGCGACTTTAAATTTCCGTCCGTTGATGCCCGCAACTTGTTTCTCTCTGGGCTAATTATTCTCTGGGTTTTTTGACGCCAAAACTTGTCGTGACTTTTCGCGGAAAAAAATATATCGTCGGTGTCAAATTTTTGTTCCGAATGTATTCGACGCGAAAAACCGCAATATTGGAGATAAGTTTTATCGCGAGGATGCTTTCAAAATATTGAAAGAAATTACGAACGCGATACGTAGCACGGCATCTTGGATAAACGTAGCGGAACTGCAACGACAGAAAATGAAATCGGTTTACCGCGGATGGACTCTTTCCAGAATCCCTGCTCCGAATCCTTTCCTGTGTGCCCTGGTTCCGCTACACCGCGCTCCGTTCCCCGCCCCGCTCCGTTACCTTCCGCTCGAGGAAAATTTATGGCAAATTGTTTTAACCGTCGGCGTGGTACCACCTGGTGCACGAAATATACCGACGGTATACCGACCTCGCGAAAGCGGACACAGCCGTTGTAGCAGATTTTGCAAAAGAGGGTGTCGTGTCTCCTTCCAGATCGCGTAAAAACGGGGAGTGAGCGTGGGAGGGAGGGACCTGCGGTTCTCTGCTGTTTTATTATGCGGCTTATGTTTAAGATTTTCTGCCAATTAACTTGGGAGACAGCAATGTGTAAGCTATGTCGCGAGGGAATTGCCCCGGCAGTTTGAAATATATAGTAAAAAATTGATGCAGCGAGATATCAAATTTAAAAAATTGAAACCTAGCTGACGGTAAAAATTAAATTTAATAATCAAGTCTTTTTATTATATGAAGAAGTTAAATGATAAAAGTATAATAATTTAATTCTCAAGATGTGTCAACGTTTCTATTTAGAGAAGTCGATGTGAAGTTAATTGCACGCTTTTATCATAACGTCAATATTGTCACCATTATTCTTACAATTTGCATTCGAGAGATACGAATAATGTTTTATTAGGAGGCTCACGCTTAATTAATCATGTCGCGCTTAATTATCGCTCCGGCAAGGGAACGTACGTACGCCGTGGCGAAAACTTCCGCGAACAAGGAAGATAAAAAGCGGCTGGGCGGAACTCGACCGTTGCCAGAGCAAATATTTCTCGGTGCAAAGCGGAGGAAAAGGACCGTACGTTCTTCCACTTTATTATGAGGCTTACGTCGAGTTTCCTACCTATTAACTTTCGCGACTGCGATGGAACGGCGAGGGGTCGTAGCGGAGGGAGGGGAAAAAAAGAGTTCACGTCCAGCTGAAACTTTCTTCCATGCGCAAATCTTAGGTTCGAGCGAGAACCAAGAAGGCGGAATAGAGGCAAGCAAGAAGAATGTTGACAGAACACGTAACGTCGCTTAGCGGGACGCACTTTCGAGATATTAAAGTCTGACTTTCCATTACCCGTTCTCGCGATTGAATCTTCGCAATGCCGAGGTTGAGATTAAACTTTAGATAAATGATTATATTTCATACTATTGATTAATCTAATTTAACCTGGATAGAAAAAAATTAAATTTTTCTAAATTATTTTATTTTATTGATATCATTTAGCGCATTTTTTATGTAAAAAATAATATACATTGATATAACTGGTTTACTTCTTGATAGAAAAGTTTATTCAATTAATAAGTTAAATGTCAAAACGATACAAAATTATTTTATTTAATAGATCGTTTTATATTTAATCAATAAATATTAAAAAATTGAGAAACTGTATCTCTATGTAGTTTCCACCACGTCATTCTTAACCCTAAACTGACACACTGGGTGTCGTACACCTGGGCATTTTGACAAAAATGCATGGCATTCATAAATCATTCGGTCCTTCTCTTTCAAATATTTCGAATATATTCAACTTCTCGATTTTCGCACTTATTTAGTCTTCTTCTTGACCTTCTGGCGCATCAATTAAAAGAAAAATTGTTCAAATTCGATGCATTAGATACCGAGATATACGCAATTGAAAATGATCAGGTGACGTACACCTATGTGTGGCAAAACGAAAAAATATCGAATTCAATATAGTGTGTCAGCTGAGGGTTAAACCAATTAAATTTGTTAAAGAGAGCACAATCGAATAAATCGAACCTAAAGTTTGATCTATATCGGAAAAAGCTCAGAATGACCACGAGAGATACAAGAGGAAACAACGAGGATGAAAAATGATGCGAGGGTGAACCAGCACGATGGTCCATTAGCCCTCACGCTGATCCGTGAATAGAATACGTGTTTTCGGCGGTGATACGGAACGTGCCGGCATCGTAATACAAACTGCGTTGTGTGGATAGGAGCATAAGGGTATAGGGGTAGGTTGTAACGACCTCCGTTGATCCTGTCGACGGCGGGATTATGCCGGGAATGCAAGCCGTAGGACGATTATGCGACGGCGGCGGACCCAGCGCGCGAAACACGCCCGCTCGCGTGCCTCAGCACGCGGACACGTGCGTGCTCGTGTCCTCTGTAGAAATTTGTGGATTATGGGCGAGAAAATGACAAGCTGCAGTCTCTTGCAGGACCATACCGCTAGTTGGAATATACTTCTCGCGTACGAATATTATATTTAACAAGTGACTTGATTTATGTTTATATATTTACGGTACGATATAATAAAAAATAATAAATTTTCGAGATTATTAAAAGACAATCACAAACGAGAAGTACACTGAAAAAAAAAGAGGGGTTATAACTACCAAATGTATAGTGAAATAGTATCAATTAAATATTTGGTCAATGTAACCAAAAATAATTTTACTTTTCTAAATATTTAGTAACTTATACCAGATTTGATAATACTTACTAAACATTTAGTAAAATAAAATTATTTTTATATTGACAAAATATTTAATTGATACTATTTCACTATACATTTGGCAGTTATAACCAGACTTTTTTTTCAGTGTAGGAAAAATTTAGGAATAATCGTCTAAGAGCGAAAGTGTTACAAGTTAGTACGAATTTTGGCCGGAAGCAGAAAGTTTTTTAAGAAAGGGAAAAGAACCGAGTTAGCAGAATTGCGAATCTTTTACTATTATTTTACTTGGATTTCGAAGGTGAGGCTGGAAATGTATTGGGAGCGCAGTCTTGTTCGATATCGTTAATGGGTTCCCGGACATTATCCTACTTTCGGAAACGAATGAAAATTCGTTTCTCTTATGGACGCGGATTTATGATCGTGCAGTGTGACTCGCGAAAGAAACGGAGGGAATAACAAGCCATCGAAATATCGATCGAGAGGAGGTGCATTACCATTTGCGGAGGTACGGCACGGTTCAGTATATATTTCGTCTGTGATTTCGGTACAATGAATACATACTACCAAATATACATGCATACATATTTTCTTTCTCTTTCCTTCCTTATCTTAAGCGCAGGAATGACGCGTACTCTCATTTGTATTCACGTTGTAAAGTCTGAGTTACGAGAAACGCGAATATAAATTGCCATTACGAGGTGCGGCGAAAAGAAGCGCGGCCGAGAGGTAAGGAGATAAATCTTCTTGTTTGTCAAAATGCCTTCTCGTTTTTGGGCTTGAAGCTTATTTCTCTCGCATACGAATCGCGTGTGGACTCGTGCGTGACGCGTGGGTTGGAGCCCGAACAAGAGAGCGATAATAAGCCAACGAGCCGGCATGCGGCGGAGAGAAACGAACGAAATAATTGGAATTGGAGATGGTAGACGTGTTATGCGGGAAGAAAAGACTCGGAACGGGGAATTCACCGCGGCGGAAAAGATCCGGGGGGATGTCGACCTACATCTCGAAATAGTTTCGGCCTTACAACGCCCGAAGACTACATTTATTAGCGGTAGAAAAGATCGGGAAAATCTAAACTTGTCCCTCGAACAGAAAATCAATTATCACGAGTTCATCTTGACATACACATCATCTATTCGGCGAATATAAGATAAAAATATTTTTTTGAGGATCGTTAATAGAAAGTTATGAAGGAACGTGAGAAATATACAGGGCGTTCCGTAATTGGTACAATTAAGAAGAAAGTTTACATGAAAAAAATAAATCGAAAACGTAGAATAACATTTTTTCCTATATTGTGTTATTTCTGAGATAATCGAAATTGAAAATTGGCATATTTTGACACGAAATATAAAATATCTTGTAAATTATTTCTCGACAACCATGTTAATAGGTACTTTGCACAGAATAATGACATGAATCAATTGGTATAACGAAAATACTTATTACTCAAAAAAATTATACACTGAAAAAAAAGTCTGGTTATAACTATCAAATGTATAGTGAAATAGTATCAATTAAATATTTTATCAATATAACCAAAAATAATTTTATTTTACTAAATGTTTAGTAAGTATTATCAAATCTGGTATAAGTTACTAAACAATTAGTAAAATAAAATTATTTTTGTTTATATTGATAAAATATTTCATTGATACTATTTCATTATACATTTGGTAGTTATAGCCAGACTTTTTTTTCAGTGTATATAAATGACGTATCGAACGAAAAAGTTATTTTCCATTTTTCAACTTATTTTTTCATATAGCATCATTTACGGAATATACTCAGTATAATAGAGATCTAAAATTTTGATAGCTGCTCCGCCTCAAACTCGATTTTGACTTTATAACGCTTCACGTCTTCAATCCAATCTCGGCTTAATTAATTTCGTCAATCTCATTGCATCTCATATCAGATTAGACGTCAGACATGTACGACATTCGACAGCGATACGACATTGCACGTCGCGCTCGCAATAAATCGGATATAGCTGCGCTTACTGCCGCTGTGCATTTCACGGTGGCATCGCGGCGCGGGGGACAAGCCAAGAACTTGGGATATGCAATAAAGTCTGGTAGGAAGTAGGGGGAGAGGAACGAGAAACATCTCCGTGACAGAAATGCCATTCCGATAGGATTCTTCGTCGTGCATTATACCGGCTGCAACGCTCATTTACTCGCTTCATAGCCATGCACCGTTCGCCGTGCAAATGAAATTACCGGCCCACTTCTCCAGCCATACTGTCTGGATCATCGCTACAGTTGCCTCGCACGGTTCAGCGTAAATGTGAGAAAATCAGCGCGTACAACACGCAATATTCTTGCCATTTAATATACGCAGGGTCTTTCGGGATAAGCGCCTCATATTCTCAGATTCTTGAAACAAGGAATTAATTTTCAAATCGAAGTGAAAGGAATTTATTTCGTTATTTTGCATTATCCATATATTCATCATTATGAATATTAGCAACCTTCGTTATTCATTTTGATGCATTTAAATATCGCTACTTAAAAAAAAGGCGTCTCGCTGCGGAAAGTTAACGATCAGAGACGTACTTGAGTTAACGGGGACCGGTTACAATGGTCGGTCGGTCCCATGGGCAGCCCCGAAATATCACAGAGTATTTTGGCGTTAATTCGTATAGCGGCGCGGACCGACGAAGGGCATAGCTGGCTCTATCATAGCTCGAGGAAGAAACGAGGGTAAAGCCAGCCATCTACAGTTGGTGTAATGCTCGTCCCGGTCTGGCCAGAATGGCATAAGCTGCCCCAGGGGCAACCGCTCTCTATTAGAGGCAGATACACCTCCGGGTTCACATCAGCGGATCAACATGCAGACACTCGTCTCTCGCACAACGGTCCACCCGCATCTGCGAGCAGGGTGTAATTCGGAATTGTGTTCCGTGCTGCTTAGGCACGGGAGGGAAAAAGAGAATAATTTCGCGGGGGGAAAAAAAGCTATCCCTACGAGATCTGCGTAGCATCGTCCAGAATATTTCTGCGTTTAGGTAATCTCGTAATGCGGTTGCGCTTATAATTTTACACAATTACATTTAGTAGAAAATATACTCCATTAAGATTGTTAGAAGTTTATGAGTCGCGTATATTTTTGGAAACTTCACGTACTAAAAAGGCATAATAATAGTGTAATAAATGATAGTAATCAGGAACTCGGATCGAACCGAAATCGGGATAAAAAACCGTTCTATAAATCTTTCTTTCTAGTTGAACCAAAACCATAAACCGTACTAAAATTATTATAATACTGGAATCATAACCGATCCGATAAAATTATTTTTAGCTTACGATTTTTTTCGTTAATTTTTTTGGTTTTTAAATTTATTTTTATCATTATAATATTTTATCTATATTTTCTATATAACTAAGATTTAATTAACGCGAGTTTTTTATTACAAGCCCGAATTTAGGTTGCGTGACAAAAGTATCAAAAATAGAAAAAAAATGAAGTTTAAATTCTATTCAAGTTTCAATTCTGATAGTAGAGAAGCATCATCAAATATTTAAAAAAATATATAAAATATATAATATATAAAGAGAATTAGTATTATTTCGAATATTTTTACATTGACTTTTCTCTATTTTTATATGTATATGTACATATGTACGTGTGTATTTAAATTATGTTATTAAAAAATAAAGCGATTCACAAAATTCTGTTCAATATTAAGTAGAAGAGATAAATGGTTTCATAAAGAAAGAAATCTTTCTCTATTTTTTTACATTCTTCTGTTTTAAACTTATTTGGATATGAAATTGTTATAATAAATTCTAGAAAAAAAATTTATTACTTTAGACTGACAATATTTATTTTAGTCGAAATTATATAATATTTTTTTTTTCTTTTACATATGTACAAACAGGATATGAAGGCACATAAAAAATTACATTCTTTAATAAAACAATAAAAAATTTAGAAGAGAATAATTGTAGAAGAACCGTAATCATGACTGAAAAAAATTAAACGAGCGGTTCCAGTTTTCTTTATTGGCTAAGAAACTGAAATCGAAACTGCAACAGTTATTCCAGTTTTTTGTTAAACCGTGATTGTAATTGAATCAAATATCCCAATATCCTTTGAGTCCGGGTTCCTGATAGAAATGCAGAAAGATTATCGAGAGACATGTTTATTACAATAAAAAAAGAGTACAAGTGATACATATAAAGTATTAAGTATCATGTTTAGCTTGTATCTCGGCTACTAAATAAAATATAGAGCTAATTGCTTTCAGTAGGTGGTTCCCAGGCATGCGATTAAAGCTTTGCATAATATAGGAATACATGCTTGTGCGTTGGTTTCCTGAGGGAACAGTAAACATATCGCCTCCGCGACCGCCTACTTTAATCGATGATGATGGAGCGAGGCGTTTCTATTCAAGGATTGCCTTCCGGCGTGCATTGAGAGCGCTTTTAATAAAGCATCTCATCTTATTCATGGCGACTTTTTTCCGCTCGCGACCGCTAAGCCACTCTGATTGCTCGATCACGAAGAATATACAATACAATCTTGTTTTTCTCCACGATTTCATCCCTTTATGGAGAGGCGTGGGAAAGGCTTGAACGATCCCTCCGGAATAACAAACGACCAATTCGAACTGATCCTATCGATTCTTATTTCGCTTTCATTTCGTGCGGCTGCCATAACAAATCTGCAGTAAACAAGCATCCCTGGTTACTCGGCCGAAACTCGTTATTGGAAAGTTAGATGAGAGTGATAGAGCACGTGACTGCAGGCTCTATAATTTCGTCTTACAAATAGAAAATTGTATTATCGAAGCATGACGCAACAGCTGCTTCTTCCGTCTCTTCAACTGTTGTAATTAAGCGGGAGCTTTCTATTCATCTTGTCTGGCAATCGTCAAATTTAATGAATGGCAAATTTCTTTAATTCTTCTAACGAGGGAAGTGCAACTGTTTCATAGAATTTGATTACTTGCAGTCTTAAATTTGAACTTAAATTTAGTGTTTTTTGAATTTAACATTTTTATAACTCTCTTTTTATATGTTTTATATATTATATGTGCATTGAATCACAAAGCTTTGACGGAATAACAATACGATTAAGGGTTCAAGTTGACAACGGGCTCTTACCGGGGACAGTGGAGTCGTTCAATGAAAGTGGATTATCCAGCGCCGAGCGACCGATCCGACCCTTCCTCCGGGATTCCATACAACTCCGGCAATCACGGGATCCGACTATCCCCGTAGTATCATCTTCCGATATCCTCCTCCGGATTCCTCCTCCGTCCTTTTCATAATGGAAGCTTTCTCAGCAGGAGACGCGCGCTAGATTTTGCAGGCGGGAAAACTACCTTGCTCTCCGGTTGTCGGTTCGACGAACGATTAGGCGTACGTAGACACGTGCCTGCGGATTAGGGAGATAGGTATCGCCAGTAATAGGATTATCTTGCGCTAGGGGGAAGGAACGCGATGGACTGGCTGGATATTGCCACCACTGGAGGGTACAACACGCCTGCTCCACTTGAAGCCCTATTTGCATAGTGCGCCTTGATCTCGTTATCGGTGCAGAAGTGTACGCGAAAATTCTTCATCGTATCCGGAACCAAATACTTTCCACTCATTCTCAGTCAAAACTCTTCAACCTTTCTCTTGAAAGATATATTTACAGTACTGGCCAAAATTATATCACCTTTCGATATTTTTTTAGCATAACTTGTTTTAAAGGGCACGAATCTCTATTGAATCATAATATCTTTTGATGATAAGTATAACTTACGTAAATAACTGCTAAAACTAAGTTATGATGATAAAAACAATGATTGCGACACGAGAAACAAAAAAAGCACAAAAGTGAGACTATGAAAAAATTAAGAAAAAATTTAAAGATCATAGCATATATTGTCAAATCTCATTACATTTTATATACAAGGTATACCTTCCATCAAGTGTTTATTTTAAAATTTTGAGTGCATTCAATACACTTCGATAAAAGTTATGCTCAAAAAATCGAAAGGTGATATAATTTTGACCGGTACTGTATGCTAAAGTAATTAATGAAAAATAAGTCGTAAAATTATAAGTAGTAAGAGTTTTTTTTTTTTAAGACCTCTCTTTCTCTCGTCACAAGTTGAATGAGCATCTTTACATTAAATCGCTAGGCTTCCGCAAAGTCTGATCCGACTTCGCGGAAAGTCTCTCGATTTCTGGAAATGGCGTTCATCCCGAGGATAAGTCCCGAAACTTATTGCCCCATGGCCGTCGCCGAAAGGACGACGCGTCTGCGCCTCGTAAACTTCCCACTGATACGAATTTCAAAATATCCTCGTGTTCTTCCTCCTCTCTCTCTCTCTCTCTCGCTTCGCTATCAGCGCGAAGTTGCGCCCTAAAGCAGAACGCGAACTTTGCGTCTGCGACGTTTTCATCGCAAAGGTTCCGTTAACCCCGAATAGTCCTCGTCGCAACTTTCCGCAAAACTTTCGCTCGCTAATGGAAAATTTATATTCCATCGGAATACAAATCCCTCGCCAAAGACAAATCGCCATCTCCTGGGCGAGTCGCGATTAGCATCGCGCCGCGGGATGAGTGTGTTCCATTATGCCAGACGTAAAGTTGCAACTCGGCAACTTTCAAAGAACATCACAGAAAGCTGTCGACCAGGGGCCTTATTCTCGAAAAATATCGCATTCGAAAAATTTTACAGTATGCGTTAAGGATGTTCTGGCTATACAGTGCGAGCTAAAAGTTAAAACTGCAACAAAATATATTCATTTTCGCTACAAAAGTTATTATAAAATAAAAATTTGTATTTTTTTGAAGAAAACAACGAAAAATTGATGGTTTATAATAATTTTTGCAACGAAAATGACTATATTCTGTTGCAGTTTTAAAGATATAACTTTTAAACCAATTAGTAGATCTAAATCAATTTTTGCACAATTATTTATTAGAATTTTGTTAATATACAATATATAAAAATTTTAGTTTAATTTTCAATATTCCTTTATCAAATTTACCAAAAAATTGCAATTTTTGTAAATTTGATGAGAAAAGGAGCATTGCGAGTTAGATCAAAATTTTTATATATAATACTAATAAAACTAATAAATATTTGTCCAAAAATTGATGCAGATCTACTCATTTAAAAGTTATTTATAAGATCAAGAATAAATAAAAAATTAAATAACTTCTAATAAGAGAATTATTTTATTAAATGTTTAATAAGTATTATCAAATCTGGTATTTTTTTGTTCAAATTTTTATATAGACATACAAACGTAATAATAGAACAATCTGTGAAATTTTTACATTCTTGGTAACGTTTTTGAGATACACTGAAAAAAAAAGACTGGTTATAACTACCAAACGTATAGTGAAATAGTATCAATTAAATATTTGGTCAATGTGACCAAAAGTAATTTTACTTTTCTAAATATTTAGTAACTTATACCAGATTTGATAATACTTACTAAACATTTAATAAAATAAAATTATTTTTGGTTATATTGACAAAATATTTAATTGATACCATTTCACTATACGTTTGATAGTTATAACCAGACTTTTTTTTCAGTGTACCACCCATACTTCCTTAAGTAAAAATTCGAGAAAAGATTCGAAAATTCTCGAAAATTTCACATGTAGGGGACTATAATCAATGGCGTGGTGTTAGAATCTAAACGTAAAAATCATTTTTCGGACCGAATCGAATTTCTCCGTGTCTGGAGATCGCGGCTGGCGATCGCGAATTAAATGTTTCTCGCGACGGATGCTCCCGGCGACGCGATATTTTCTGATACTTGGAATTATCGAATCGAAACTTTCCCGGTTACTCGCAAACTTCTGTCGTCGCTCGTGCTTGTCCTCCTCATACTTCCCCCCCGGCATCTGTCGCGCCGCACGTGGAAGTTGCACCCGCGCTTCTTCTCGCCGAGAGAGACCCGCTTCTCGTCGCGACGCGAGCTATCTCGCGTGACGGCGGCATGCGGCAATAATTTTCAAGATTTTCCGGCAGTCGCTCGCGCTCTCTGCCGAGAAGCGATAAACTTTTTTTTTCCCTCCCATTCCCCATTCTCGCCGTACCGTTTTCTTTCTCCTCCCGTCTCTCTCCGTCGTTCGGCCACCAGCAGGAAATTTGGTAGGTCGCTCTGCGGCACTCCTTGTCCGACTCCGTTCTTCAACGATTCTCTCCCCCGCAACTCCGTCCCCCGCGACGAAACAGATTTTCTCGTTTACTCCACTCGAGAGAAGTTTACGTACACAAAAGAAGATGCGCAAAGTTGCCAGCAATCTCGCGTAATTTTCTCAAAGTGCCATGCATACGAAATACACGACAAAATTTTTCTCTCTGTTTCGTATAGAATCTCTATTTTTCCGACTTCCGAATGTATTGAATAACTGTATTCGTAAAGAAAACACGTTCTATTTCTAACACCTTCGATACGTAATAATTGTTTTACGGTATTAAAACTGGCGTGTGTTGTACGAGTTATTTAAAAGCAAAGTAAGTGATTAAAGAGCCGAGCGATTTTCTTTTACCGCGCGTGGCGGAGCTGACATTTATTTCATTTATAGTTGTGCGAGTTTATGAGAAACACGTAATATCGCCCGGCGAACCGTGGGGAAAGTAGAAAATTGAATACGTACGACCGTGGCAATACGGTCGACCGCTATTGAAACGCCATTGCTTGCTTCGCGATTCGGTGGCTGCTAAAATGGACGCTTACGCAAATACTCGCGATTGCGGTATTCGTCCCTGCAGATGTACATCCATGGGGCATGCGAGAGAAAGAAGATATCCTCTCTTTCTTTCTCTATCTCTTTTTTTTGTCTATTTATCTATTTGTTCGTTTGCCACTACGTATTTTTTAACATTCTATTCGAACGCCATCGTCGCCGCGCTAAAAAGTAAATGACATTTATTAAAATGTCAGAGAAGTTCAACCGCGAGTGGATAAAGGAGCGATTATATCACGCTTCGGAGGCTCTTGTCTGAACAGTAGCCGTCTATTATATTTCTCTCTAACCGCCCTCAGATTTATTAAAATCGCATTTTTGTATTCAGCACCGAAATTATTTATATGCAAAAAAATATGCACGATTAAAAATGCATCTTCCGAGATGGCTGTCTTCGTTTTAAAAATTCGATGTAACGACAAGTTTCCTTTGACGATCACTAAACTATTATAATTGGAACAAAAGTGCGATGTAAGCGTGATTTATGTGATTAACTTTTGATAATCGCCAAGTCCTATTTTCGCGAGCGTGTCATCGGATTTGTTTTGAATTATCCACCCGATACACTCGCCCGATGCACTCGCCGAGATGCATTTGACCTTCACCGTCGTGGCATAAATGTAGCAAGCGCAAGAGCCGTTCCGCTGCCAGCTGTGGGCAAGACCCAGAGTTCCCTATCGCCCTCTTGCCCTCTCGTCTTTCCCTCTCTCGCTCTTTATGTTCCATAACCCACCATAATTACGATACTGACTCAGGTACCTCATAAAGTCGGCCGAGTAAGTAAGGTCTAAGGGTTGTTGCATCGGAGCGCGCGGTGACAAATATTGCCGATAAACCCGACGACGAAACGATCCTGTAATACGCTCCGCGAAACGCGCAATTATCGGCGCTGAATAATTCCATAAATTATCCGGCCCGACGCAACACAC
>QKQZ01020301.1:33944-44523 GCA_003595255.1 Solenopsis fugax
ACACACACACACACACACACACACACACACGTACACGGCCGCCGTTTCTGTTTATTCCGACGACTCATTATTACCAATTGCACGAATTACTGTCGCATATTGACTCGGCCGAGTGCACGGCCAGTTATTAATTCGACGAGATTGCATTCTCTTTTTCATTAGCTTCTTTCACCGTGTTTTCCGGTTTGGAATTCGGGCCATTGGCAATTAAATCGAATCGTTTTCGGCCCGTTACATGGCAACCGAAAATTGGGATTCGATGCGGTGTCTTGAAAACGACGTGTAATATATGCAGCGCGCGCAGGCGAAACTTTTTTTTTTTTTTTTTNCCTTTGAAATTTTATGCGTATCAAACCTTTCGGGATTATATAATTAACGTGCGCCATTAAAACGGCGCGATAAGACTTTCTTTGAAACTATTAATTCAGGTAATGCCGTGTTTATCCCGATACTAAAAAAAATATTCCCTGCGGTACCCTGTGAATTGTTGAACGCAGGACGGCGCTGATATATCATTAACTATGAATTATTAGGTAGAAACGCGACCCTAAATTAGCACGCGACATGCCGTTATCGTTTCATTGAATTATTCATACACGCTCTGCAGTACTGGGCTGCCGCGCCGGTACTCTGTGCCTTTCGTGAGGCAACATGATACTTAGTGCGTCGGTATCTTTGACAAACTCTCTGTGCTGACGTTATTATTATGCGTACTGATCAGATTACTTGACGTGTTACGGCAAAAAGGGTTGCCGTGCAGTGTAAAGGTAATAAATATTAATGATATTCTCGCATTTATTTATTTTCGTCTTAATTACGAAAAATTGAAGATCGCGATGATTAAGTATTTTATGATTCCAGAAATAAGCGTTGCAGGCACAGGACTGCGTAAATTCGCTTGCGCGAGAGTAACTCGGGTGAAAAAAAGGTGGCTGCAAGCCGAGCTGTTATCTTTAGTTTCATGAGGTATATCACAGGAGACACTAAGTTGCACTTTAAATTCAAAAATAGCGGGTACGCTTCTCCTGCCGGTGGTACGGTAGCGACTCGTTATTATGAGAAGGAAATAAGACACCGTTGCGCGCCAGGAAATTTTTCAACGCGACAGTACATCACGCTGTGAAAAATAATTCTCCCTTCGTAAATAAGGCTTTAAATGCGCGAGGATGATGATTCCCCCCGCTTTAATTGCTCTCGGCTCGAAACGAATGTAAAAACCTGAACGTTTTTACGTAATGCTTCCCTTGCTTACAAATTGCAGTTACCCTTTTTTCTACTCTTACTCTTTGTTTTTGCAAGGCAGTTTGATAATCTGCAGGGCTTAAAACGAGCAAATTATTCTTCGAAATTTCCATTTTTTTTTTTTTTAAATTAAACTACGACAATTTTATATTTACAAATTTTCACAGCATTTTTTAATTTTTAAAAACGAATTGTGAAGATTCGATGAAAACTTATTTTATAAATAGTAGCGAAATATCGAGTCAATTATATCGAGAGTATCACATTTAATTATAAAAGTTTATTAGGCAATTACTCCGCGATGTACGACAAATTTGGAAGCGTCCGGCCAAAACGAGGCGAGCGTTAAATATAGCGAGATCCTTGACGAGATCTTCAGGTTCTCTTGGTCTCCAAGATAGTATCGTCCTTCGCCGGCAGATTTCCAGGATAGGAGATTAGACGGGAAAGGAACGGGCGAGTGAAGAAAAAGAGCACTTCTTCCTAATGATCGGAAGGCCCGTCCATTAAAATTCCGCTTACTCACCGAATGTCCCGCTATTGTCCTAATTAGTTACGAATTTCTCAAGAGACTAGATTCATTCTTCTCTTTCTCTTTTTATAGCTTTTCCTTTTTTTTTTTTTTTTTTTTTAAATAAATGTTATGAATGTATTAAGTTCATACTCGTGCTAANCCGCCAATTACTTTTCTTTTCCTTTGCCTCGAATCGCCACAAATTAAAAGAACGTTAACGCATCGAATTCGATATTCGTTTAAGTTGAATTTAAACGACCGTTTTGGCGAGTCACAGTCGAAGCTTCAGTGGAACAAGAACGGTTTGGACAGACAACTCTTGCTGGATAAACCGTGATTTCCCCGGATACTCTTTCATAGAAGGACTCGTGTTTCCCGATGCAAACTCGCGTCATAAAATCTTTCATTCGTAATTCCCTTCGTCGACGGCAAAGGGGATCGGCACTTCACTAAAAGCAGTTCGCGTTTCGCTTTTAATCCCGTTTGAATGACGGCTTGGAATTATACCTGGAATACCGCAAGGCTTTCTACACCGTACCTGCCGGAGAAATCCCTGTCTGAACTCCCTTGAGATTATTTCACAAACATTTTCCTCCCTCGTCCATCGGGAATTCTGTTACGGAATAAAAAGCGAATGACGTCTTTTCTCCCCGTAAATGCGCTCCATGGCAGGTGTCACTTGCGCCTTCATCTCTCGCTGGCACTTCGTCCAACGGCATTCCATAACGTTGTTAAAGCCATTCTCCAGGTAACTTCAACTTATGACATCTGCCGCTTTTTACGATTCTAGAACTATGCCCTAAAAAGCGGCATCATCCGTGTTATGAGGTGTCTTTTAACTAGGCTGGCTGATGGACACGCGTTTAGAGACCCGCGATAAAACAACGCGGGATGGGAATAATTATGTCGCTCTCGCCGAGACATTTAATTAAGCGACGAGAAGGACTCTCTCGCGGAAAATAACCGTTACCCGCGATTGCGCCATTATGCGCACATTTTTTGCGATTTTCCGACTAATCCGTGAACATTTGCGAGTTACAATCTCGCGCGTGTAAAAATGTAAAAGTATGTAATGAATATTGATTAGTATATTTTCGGTGTGTTCTGCGGGATTATATTTTTACGTTCGCGCGCGCGGCTTTTTTCTTCCATGAAAAAAGATAATAAACAGAAATGTTTTACGGACGAGCGATATAGGTTTTCATGTTTGCTTCATGGAAAATGGCCCGGTGGAACGGCAAACGTGCGTCACGAAGGTACAGCCGGCGGTATTGTCGAAATGCGAAAAATAGTCGCGTTACAGGTATTACGTTCCGCAAACAGACACGTTCCGGAAAGGGCGAAACCAATTTATTATCGCGCTCGCGTTATCGCGTTGTCGTACTTTTCGCAGTGAAAACGCGCGGGGCATAATCCGCGAAAGTCCGCGTGCATAATGAAAACATAGCGCGTTAAACGCGAACGAGTAATGCCGTGTAAAATAAAAAAAGGGGGTGGTGGCGGGGAGGAAACAACGATTCTTGCAAGGGTCGAGGGGTCGTTGCATGGCTCACGGAGCGCATCTCTCGCGGCATCGCGGCGCGCGGCGGCGGGCAAACAAAAATTTCTGAGCGGAGAATAATTTATCGCGGGAAAATTATCGCGCGTGTTTTTTTATCCAGCGAGGCAGTATCGTCGCGCGACGGAAGGAAGCACGCGACCGAAATCAAGCGAAAATATTTACGTGACGGAAAAAATTGCATGTTAAAAAAAATTAATGAAAATACTGTCTGTTATTAAACAATTTGTTATAGATTTTTGTATGGCGACAGATCGAGAAATAATTATCAGAAAACATTTTTAAATCATTAAATGAATATTAAAAAGTGTCGCCTGAAAAGGGGGAAAAATTCGCATCATTCAATTCACTTTGAATGTTAGGATAAAGTTGTCTATTATGAGATACCTTTTTTTAAAGGCTTATAATTTATTTAATTTATACCATTAATTCCTGTTTTTATATCCAAATTATAATAAATATATATTTAAGTTTCATCACCAAAAGTTAGCAATCGATAATAGTTATACTTTGTTGTATATGAAATTTTTTATCAAAATTACCGATTTTGCTAATTTAAAAAAGGGTTTCTAATATGAGATACAAAGGTTTTTTATATAAAATAGGTCTTATCGACTTGGACCTTACTAAGTTCAAATTAAGCTCCAGATTCAAAATCTAATTAACCAATCAAATAGCTCTTTCGATACTCAAAAACTTTTGTATGTAACATTTTTCTCCAAAATCTATGTTCTTCGACATATTTTAAAGTCTCAATACTAATGCTGAAGGCCATAACTTTCAAGCCTCATAATTCGAAAGTCCTCAATGACAAACTTTATTATAACATTTTGGAAAGTTCTCGAAGTCAGAATATGCAATAATAAATGGAGATTTTTGAGTGTCTCATATTATGAGTTCCACGCTTTGCAGTTTCACGATCACCAAATATTTATAATTAAGCAAATCATCACATCCCGTATTTTTCTATTAATACGACTTTACTCTATCACTGCATGCAGAATTTATCATCAAATATTTGTTTATTTTATAATAAACAAGATTTAAAGACTCATCTCAATAAATCTTAACAACATTCAACTTAAAAAAAAATTTTTTAACGACTGCACGCATGATCTAATAATGAATTTTCTACTAAATAGATTTCACCCCAAGAGTAATAAGTTTATGATAGTACCAACCAAAAATTCGTTTATTAATGTAGCAGAAACCTCGCTACCTCATATTAGGAACCTATCCCATAGTAGCCGACTTTATCCTACAGATTTTCCAACGCAAGAAAATATCATTAAAATAAATGAAAAGGAAACGTGACGATACAAACTTCGCGATACGTAGCGTCGAGAATAAAAAGATCGGTGTTGCGTTAATGATATTTCATGAGAAACAAGAGTCAGCGTTGCGTCGTCGTCGTCGTCGCGATGTAAAGTTTTGCCAAGTTGTCGGTGGTTAACGACAAATGAAAAGGCAGTTCGCGTTGCGCGCGACGTCCGTCGCGCCCCGGTGTCGCGGATATTAAATTACGGTGGCGAAGAAAGGGCGAAAAAAATGACGTGTCCCGAGACCCCGTCATATTTCACGTGGACACGTTTCACGCGTCGCGGAACTTGGTCGGACGGGGAGGGGGTTGGCGTGGGAGGGAAGGGTGTCTGGCGTAAATAACTTTTTTGTCGTGCGCGACGTCGTCGCTGCGGATTTGCACGTGCGCGCCCGTTTATGACGCGCGCGACGACATTTCGCCGTGTCTCGTCGACGTCGATACGATACGATACGGGCGGGGAGTCCCATGAAAATTCCCGACGAAGATTGATAACGTCGCGCCGCGCGAAACGCGACGAGCCGCGTTGGTAATCGCGCGGCGATAAAGCCTTGCGCATTGCCAGACCGACGCAACGTGCTCGAATGCGTGCTCGAATGACCGGACGAATTGGTTATCCAATCGAGAACAAATAGCGTAAATTCCGCGATGATAATGACAATGGACGGAGAGCGAGCGGACGCGAGGAACGCGTCTCGGCGATGGATTTTAAAACGCGAGATTTTTATTATTTGTGGCCAAATAAACAATGAAAATTTTTTTTCGCGAAAGCCTTTGTCCCCTTCGGGACGTTTCAAAATCCATTTCTCAACTTTGCAGATATTCGCAAATTAAGCGTGTACAGCGTGCAAATTCTCGGATAAGTTTCCGTGAAAATCTTAAGAGGCTGAAACGTCCGCGATTTCCGAGAGGCGCGCCGTAAGTTATTTAAAAGAGAAAGGGCTTTTCTCTCCTCTGACGGCGCAATCCCATTTCCAATTTCTCTCCCTCCCTCACTCGCTTGTAATCCGAGGGAGGAGCGGAGGTTGTTTCGAATTAGCCGGGAATCCACCCTGAAAACGTTACAACCTCTGTCCTCTCCTTCCCGTTCTCGTCTCCTGCCGCGTCTTTCGTGTCCTCTTTTCTCGACGAGTCGCCTATTTTATCTTCTTTGCGTTCTTTGTCGCTGAAGTTACGTCAGAAATTCCAAAGAGAATATACGTTTGCAAATGGAACAGCATAATCCTCTCAAGAATGCTCCGTTGCTCTTCTAATCGCAACAATAGGGAATGAATTCATACAAACACAATATGCATTTTTTTTTCTATACATGCAGGGTGTCTCAGACCACCCGTACACCCCTTTTATCTTCGCAGGATAAGGTCCAATCAAAAATATGTTCAGACAAGAGTTGTAGGGCTTAAAAAGATCTATTTATTGATCTCATTAGTTTGACCTTGGGTCGCGTCGCCTAGGTCAGATCAAAATTACATCAACTTTTTTAAATGGAATCCTCCATTTTTTATTGCATATTCTTGTAGCTTACCTCGAGAGCTTTCCAAAACGCTATAATAAAATATTTTTCCATTAAGTACTTTTCGAGTTATAAAGCTTGAAAGTTACAGTACCGCTAGCATCAGCATTACCCGAGATGTACCATGTGGAGGTTACTTAGTCGGATCAATAAATAGATCTTTTTAAGCCCTACAACTTTTGTCTGAACATATTTTTGATTGGACCTTATCCTGCGAAGATAAAAGGGTGATCTGAGACACCCTGTATAATTCTTGATATAACGATTATGCATTATACATGCAGCATAATTACTAATTAGTGTTCTAACTAATATTAATTTATATTTGCATATAATTATACTTATCGATTGTAGAGCATACATTCCGATCATTTTATAATTTTCACGGTAAAATTCCCGCCGGCAATACTGCCACGGCACGCTATTATATTAATCCTTGATAATTAATTAATGCGATGCAGCACGATCGCCGTGACTGTTCGAGCGAGCTTGCACTTATCAGAAATAATTAATTGCCTAGGCGACAATATCAGACCGCAGCGAACTGTTCGTTCGCTCGGCCGATTTATATACCTGCTTAACGTAAAGTTTTCGGCGATTAATAACGGGAAGCCGAGGACGTAATATCCCGGATTAGTCCTATGGCTGCGATAGCACTTTACCGTGTATCCACGGTTCGCGGCCGATATTCCGCCGGCAGTCCATCATGAAAATCGCGCCAGATCGACGCCGGCGTCGGATGACGTGCATGTAATCGCGTTAAAAAGTGCGATACGCGTAATAAATTTGTCGAGTCGAATGCAAATGGGACGGCAAAAGTAAAAACACGACTCTTGATTTGTTTGTACAGGCTTTATCGGTACTTTAATACGTAGACGGATGAGACACGTATAATAATATCAGCTTTTTAACATTATTTCCATGTGATAAAAAGTTAAAATGTGGATTTTTATGCGTGCGTGAAACACGCGTGTCCCGGGACGGTTTATCTCCCGAGACTCGTTTGCAATTAAAGACAGCAATAAAAAAGAAAGTAGTCTCCGGGTCATTCGACGTTATGAAGAAATATGAGGCATAGGCATCCCCATTGGCTCGCGGTAAATTATAAAAAAGGGGAACAGAATGGAGAGAATATGGAGGAGAGGAGAGAGAGAGAGAGAGAGAGAGAGTGAGATCTCGAGTTAAATTTACGAGGAAGCCCGCAAGCTCGTCGCAGACAAGTGCCGCGTCCACCTCGTAAAATCACCCCTCTCCCGCTTTTGAGCACACTTTTTCTCCCCTTCTCTTTTTCACTCTCTGCCATGGATCGTGTCCCGACACTTTTGCTGTTGTACCTCCTCCACCCGTTCTCTATCTTACCCCCTGTTCGTGCTCCATTCCCCGATCCCATGATCGTTCGTCTCTATTTCCGCCTCTTTGCTTCTCCCGCTTCTCTCTCTCTCTCTCTCTCTCTCTCTCTCTCTATTTTCGAGCATAAAGTCCACGGGGAACTGCTAGGGCGCAGTTACAATTCTTGGACTCGAAAGCCGAGGCTGGCTCGCTGTACGTGTGTGTGTGTGTGTGTGTGTGTTTGTTCGCGTGTGTACGTGCGTTGATTAACCCCCTTGTAATTCCACCCTCGTAGTTATGTTAACGCCACGAGCGCCTGTCTGCCTGTCCGCCGTCGACGTGCTTTTTCACCTATCCCCCTGTACAGCTACCAGCGCCGCAGTTTTCCTCGATGATTTTTTTATCACGCCGCCGTTTCGCGGATTAAATACTCGACTTATCCGGATGCGAACGCCGGGCGGAAATTATATCACCGGAAGCGCGGCGCGCGGTTTCGCGATGCGGTGCGACGATGCGCTCGTTTGCACTCGGCACTCAGTCGTATTTGTGTATCGACGTGCATGCACACGCGTACGAGATTCACTGGTCGAATCTCGTACAGCAACCGCGAGCGTAGATATTTACCCATAACGAATTTCGCGATCACTGTTCATGCGTGCGTAGCTCTCTTTGCTAATTGTTAAGAGGATCTCCGCGGATTTTAAAACGGATTGCGAAAACGGATTTTTATTCCTAGATCTCTACACAGCTCACAACAGGTTTTTTTTCTCGCGCGAGATATCGCGACGATCATTAGTAATGATTCGTTACACATATACAATACGCGATGGGAGTTGAAGGCTTTACTCTGCACGCAAAACGGCAAGCGTTGAAATGGCAAGCGTTGGCAACGGTCAGCGTGTCCTTCGTAACACACTCGCGTAACATGCATTAATTTTTCGAGGTCGCATAAATTTTCTACGAGATGATAAAGACGCGAGTATACACGCTACTTTTACTCGTATATTCGGCCCTGATTAAAGCACACTCCTTATTTATTCAGCCATGATTAGTATCAAACGACGGTGTGATTTAAGGAGCCTGCACCCGAAGCAGCCGCCACGTTAATCTTCAGCTAATCTGCGAAAGCAGCGGAGCGTTGCTCGTTACCCGTTATCTCGCTCCTAGTTATTTCTCTAGTTTTCGCTTTTTTTTTAATTTCTATGGTGCTCTAATATTTATTGTTTGAATTATTGTTTCCTATCCTTCCTAATCTTATTAGCCTTTATTTAATGACGTAATTATTCTTCCAATTATTCTTCGAATTTTCTTTTCTCTTAACATTTTTCGCAATGTTAAATAAAAAAAAAATTGATCAATTAATGTTCTAACGAAAATAGGAATTTTATCAGCAAAAAAAATGTACTAAATAATGTAGTATCTTATAAATACTTCTTTCTTATCAAATTAAAAAAAAATCTTAACAAATTTGAGTTTTTGAGCAACGATATATCTCAAACGTATTCTGTGGAACAACATTTATCATAGTTTGCAAGCAGACCAATAAAAAGTAGTATCGTCGGTGTGTAAGACTATAGGATCGATCAGAACGGAAAAGGCTTCGCGTTGGAAAACTGCACGCTTTCGTTACCTCTTACTGGTAGCTGGCGAGTAGCCAGCAAAGCTTTTCCACAATCCCTTTTCCGAGCCAAGCGCCGAAGACAACGACGACGCCGGCCGTAAGTCAATTATAGGATGGTAAAGAGAGATAATAGAAAATCGCAGCGTGGGACACAATGGGCAAAGGATGAATAGCGAAACGAAGTTGATGTTAAACTTAATGTTAAAAATCAAAGAATCAACAATACGCAAAGTTAATTGACAACTAGCAAACAAAATGGACTATTGTAATTAATAAATTAATATGAGATTAATAATGTAAAAAAAAAATAATAAAAAGTAATAAAAAATGCGCGCACGTTAGTAGACAAGTCAGAGACTTGAAATAATACTACGATCGAAAGGTTATATATATATATATATATATAAGCTTTGCTACGGGTTTGCTTTACGCCTTTCTCTATGTGACTCGCGGTCTTGTTACATTTTTATCGAAAATGAGAAAATTGAACTCGAACCCGAACGCGGTTTAAAAGAATGGCGCGTTCTCCGGGGAACTCACCCGTAAAAGTCCGAGAAGCTTTTTCATGGCTCCATAGTGCAGGGCAGTAAACTTCATTTCGGACATGGGTTTCGTCGATTTGCACCACGTACGGCGAAAGCCCAGACGCCCTCGCGGCGGGAGACCAAAACGCGAATAACCGCAGATCAATTAAAAGCCAGAAGAAACCGAAGAGAGACAGCCACGGGAAACGTGGCAAATACTGGGAAAAGACCGAAAGGACGATGGAAGGATCGCGAGAAACGGTGAAAGGTTTTGCCGGCTGGCGGAACAGAACGGCCACCAGCTAATATCGCGAGAAATACTGTTATAGCCACTGATATTTCGCGCAAAACTCCCAACAGTCGACGTCTGCCTCGGGAAATCTCCTTATAGTTGGATTTCGCGTCGAAAGGGTTGCAAGCGATGCCCCCTTTTCGCTCTTTCGCAGCCTCACCCTCCGCAGTATCTATTTTCTCGGTAATTCGCACGGTTCACTGTATTTCACGATGTTGCGCAATTCCCGTAGGAAATTTGGTCCAAACGAGGCACTTGAGCGAAACGTAAGAAGTATTTAAGCTACTGTAGGACGTAGCTCCGGCGCGATAAATACACAAGATCGATGCGTAATCCACTTTGAAGATTGCATTATGCGACTCGTGAAAGCGAACGATTATTAGCGACCTTTGATAAAGAGGTTCCCGTATTATACTGGAATTGCACGTTGCGTGCCACGTCGCCAGACAATTTCATCTCCCGAAATTTTCGCTTTTATCATCCGGTCGTTCGCCTTTTCGGTCAGTAACTAATATCGCAAGAAATACTGTTATTGCCTCTAATATATCGCGCAAAACTTTCCGACATCGAGGCCTGCCTCGGGAAATCTCCTTATAACTGGTTCCCGGAGAAGGGTTGCACGAACACCGTCCTGCTCTCTCGTTTGCAGCCTCTCTTTCCACCACCCT
>QKQZ01020303.1:0-46788 GCA_003595255.1 Solenopsis fugax
TAAACGAGGTATTTATCTCAAAACTTTAATTTATATATTTTAATTGTCAGACTATGTGATAGTAACGGCCACATTGTGAATGACACGGGTATCAAAGCGTCTTAAGAATTCGCGCCTAGTTCAGTTGATACACGATGCCTGACAAACACTTTCTCGCTTCCAAATGAGGAATTGGTGGAGTTACAGCATCGGTAGTTCGTTCACATATCTGCGACGTATCTGTTCAAATTGCGAAGATTAGGCTTTTTGTGACTGAAGATTCGAAGCTCTGATGCACAACTAATGATTGATGTAACTAATAATGTTAGCGTATTAACGAAGATTTATGTATTAATTAATGTTGGACGATTGAAAAAGGCTAAGTACAGCCGAAACGTTTCGTAATATTATAAGACTTTGTTCTATGTAAAAATAATTTTAATATTATACATTCCACCCTTTATGCTCGGTTTAATGACTTTCTTGTAATTACAAATAGCGTTTAGCACACACGAGCCTATATATCTTATTGTTTTGGAAATTATTTCATATAAAAAATATTAAACTTTTGTTTTTAATTATATTGCAGATGCTTTATTTATATCAATATTTATATCAATATTTATTTATTAAATATTTTATTAAAGGTCATCATTGTGATCAGATAGAATCAATTGAGGACAGCGAGAAAAAAGTAGAACAATGTTGCAGTTTTTACTGCCGAATTTACTTTCTCCTTTCGCAGATCATTACTCAGCGAGAGAATAAAATGAGCCAAGTCGCGCTAAAAATATGCATATCCGTTATCAATTAACAAAGTTTACACAATTTTGTTTGCACGATAGCTGCTGAAGTTGTGCATAATATAACTTTTTATAAACGACGTACACACGCGAGAAAGATGAAGTCGTAATTTTTAATCGTTTTTGATATTGTATCTGAGAGACAGACAGCATAATCACATACATATTGCGAAGCATCATAAAGAATAAAAAGAGTAAAAGAAAACGAGAAGAAATTGATGCAATCGATCAGGGATCTGTGAAGTTGGCATGACATTGTATTAATATGAAAAAAAATACATAGAGTTCTAGTGGCACTTTTCATAATTCCGGAGTGCCTTATAAAAATAACGAAGAGTTCTGCGTTTTACCCCCCAAAAAACAAAAATGAATAACACGAATGTAATGTATTGTAATACCTGTATATTTATTCTTTTGTTACATTATATATATTTTATGTATTATTATCTTGGGTGTATTATACTCCAGCAATTCTTGTTTTTTGTCAAAATGCTAAAAATACAGCTACCAACTTTATAACACTATTCGTAAAACTATTTGTAGCTAATTTTTTTTTCTATTTATTTTCACAAAATAGCGACTAACATATAGTAAAGAAATTAAGGCCACTTTATTTTATTATTTTTTGTAGTACTTTTGGGTATCGTAAAAGATCAGTATAAATTTTGTAAATATATTTTGTAAATATGTTTCAAACTGTAAAGTAGGCATGCATATATCAGCATCCCAGAAACATCTTGTACAAATATCTAATAAACGAACACTTTTTGTCCAAATGTCGTGTTGGTTCATATATTAAAAAATTATTTTAAAAAATGCATTTGCCAGAACTATTTAAAAAAATGATTGTATAGCATAGAACTCTGCCAGAACTAGCAAGCACTGTCGCTGGAACTGCGATAAATAGGCAGCACGATACTGTCCAAGTGTACTGTCGTGGTATTGTTTAATATTTTAGTGTTAAAAAATGTTAATTGTGTGAATTTTTTTTTAAATTGCAATTAGCAATAAAACCCTGATGGTACTAACTAGAACTTGTTAAATATATTAATATTTATTGTTTTCTTGTACTTTAAGGGAGAAGGTGTCATGCTAGATTCGCGAAGTTAGCACATTTTTTCATTTTTGTTTTTTTTTTTAGTAAAAAAATGCAGAATTTTTTGTTATTTTTATAAGGAATTTCGGAACTATGAAAAGTGCCACTGGAACTCTATGTATTTTTTCCATATTAATAGAATGTCGTGCCAACTTCACAGATCCGTCGTCAGGCAATAAAACTGGTGTCGATTAAAAAAGAATGCTCCGAATTGGAGAGTTTTATATATTATATCAAATATAAATATTTTGTTGAGCTTATCTTATCGTCAATTATATATAAGATGTCAATATAAGATTTTCAAGATAGATTCGATACTTCAGACGAATTAAATGTTTTTATAATTATGATTTCTCTGTTCTCTTTATAAACTTCTGTTCGATCAGTAAGTCCGATCAGTAAATAGAATTTCAATGATTGTTTTAATCTTCTTATGTTTAATTGCACAAGATATCCTAAATTTTATCGAGTCACGATCTGATTTCTTTAAATTAATTTACTCTCCATATCTTCTTGCTAATCACAGAAGCAGTGTTGAGGAAAATAGTTTGTTGAGATAGAAAATAGTAATTTTACATTACATTATTTACCTTTTTAAAGAAGGTAAAATTTTTTAATTAAATGTGTAAAAGTTTTAGTAATATTTTTAATAAACTTTCTATATTAGTTTTTAGGATTAGTTCCAAAGATATTTAACATAAAAATAATATTAAAGATTTAATATTAAAGATTAACTGACAATAAATAATTTTCTGTTAAAAAAAGCATCAATTAGTTACATTCATAAAGAAGAATCAATTTTAAATTGATCTAAGAACATCTAAAAGCTTGTTAGACATGAAAACGACTAATTGCGATAACGAAATCATCTAATTCTGTAATTGTCTGTTTATCCACTATTCTTGATAACGTTCTATTCTGTGTAATGTCAGCCGTCGACTGTATTATCGTTATAAATTTTCAGAAATAACAATCATGTGACCGATAAATGATCGATTAGCTCATGTATCGTATCCTCAAGTGACTTATCATTTAAACATTTTCCAACTTGTCGTAGGTATAATGAAAACGCCATGCCTGCGACTTAATTCGAATAGGAAGATCAAGGAAGATGAATTTCGAAAGTTCAAGGCTAAATGGACCAAGTTGTTATGAAAACTTGTTGACACATCACATCAACCGGTTCAAAAGACTGTCGTCTTTCTTTCATCGACATTCAATTAACAAGCAAATCAGTCTTTTGCCTTGATGTTTTACGATTCATATATGTATGCGTGAGAAAAGAATTAACATTGATAACACGCTGATACGAAGAAAGTGATCAGACTTGTTCTTGATTCTTCTACTATATGTTCTTCTATTGGAATTATACATAGATATGTTCCAGACGGAGGAAGATATTTTTTATCTAAAACTATATACGTATAATCTTAATTTGGTCTAAATAGGCCTTTCTTTAAGATAAATCGACTAAATATTTTGTCAGTTAATTAATCTTCGATATGTAAAATAGAGAAAATATAAATTTAAACAATAGTTTGTGAGGTGTATGGATGTGTGGATCAAGCATTTTTTGTAAACCAAGTCTCTTCTTGGTTATGTAAGCTGAAGAAATAAATATCTTAATTAATCTTCGATATTAATTCTCAACTGCACTGCTTACATTTTATGAATGTATTGCATAGCATAAAAGGAATCCGCTTGCAAAATTTATCTATTCTTTTTTAAAAAAGATAAGCTCAAACGGCTTGGATATTGATGCAAATGACAGGAACCATTCAAGTTTCATTACGTTACGATACAGTAGACATACATCAAGCGTAGGCATACGTCGCGTCGTTTTGAATATTCATGTTTGCGAATGGCATTCTTTCGAACCAGATTAACTTTCGATATTTATGTTGTTCCATAGTGGAATCGTGAAATGTGCACAATGTATGTCTACTGTACTTATAAAATTGAGCAAAAACGGCGTAAAATTTGGGACGTACGCATTAGCAAGATGATGCAATTTGCCAACATAGTTTTTTTTACAATAAACAATTTTATCGTGTGTTATTATGAATCTCAAGCGGAAATGTAATAGATATCAGTGCACGATAGATAAACATTAGGAACGAAAACATCGCATAGATAATAAACATTAGGAACGAAAACATCGCATAAGCAAATCGATTGCAAGACGTAGCGTCTCTATTTTTTGTAATAGTACTCGAGAAGAACACTAGTCATTGTTTTCAGCGTAAGTACCTTCGAAAGCCATCTTACAATAGTCGGCAAACCTTTTTGTAAAGGTTTTTGTACCAAACAGTAAAATTTTAAGCTTTACGAGCCATAGGCAAAATATCGCGACGATATTGATTATATAAAAGACCAAAAATTAATTTTATTATTAATAAAATTCAAAATGTAATAATAATTACGCGTATGCGACGGGCAAGGTCGAGGATCCCTGTTTTAATCGCGTCACAGAAGCGTCGCTTATTTTCATTGTTCGTTTGATTAATATCTAAATCAAGTATATCTTTCGTTTGATTACGTTTATCGCATCGATGTTGTGCCCGTCCTCGTTGAACAGATTTCAAGTGACGTTACACAAGATACGTTTCAGATATTCGGACGAGACGATGTCGACGACGGCGGACAAAGTGGACGAGCAGATTTCCGACGCGAGCAAGCCGCAGCAAAATGGTCACGAGCGCAACAAGAGCGAGGAGCTGCCACTCGAGGACATCAACGACAACAACAACGACGAGGTGATTTTCTCGAGATATTTTCTCGCGTGTAGGTGCGTGAAAACGCAGAAGGTGCAAAAAATCGCACCAATCATTCGCGCGCGGCGACCGTCGGTCTCGTTCGCGCGATCAGTACGCTCGCGTTGCGTCGCGACGCACGGGCGGATCGCGCGCTGTAAAACTGTATACGCGATATCGCCTTATTTGCGAAACATAATGGACTCGATAGTCGTTGTCTCACTGTGGGTCATTCAGGGGCGGATACGCGTTCCTGACTAAAGTTTTTCTTATCTGTTCGCCTGGAAATTAACAACGCGAACGACGATAAGGTGCCTCTCGATTTCTATTTCCTGCGACCGACTGACGATATTGCAAAAAAAGCTGATAATTTCAGACAATGAACCTCTCTGGATTACGTGTTTTTAATCGTGCAGAAAAAGTGCTTTTATTATCAACGGAAACAAAGTCGTAATGATTTGCTGAATTGCCTCTTTGCTAAAAGAGTTTTGCTCTTTTTTTTTTTACATCTCCATACGTATTTAACCAATTCAAATTTCTAAGAAATCTAGATTATATAAGTAAATATTGCGAATGAATATTTTTTTTATAGCAAAGTAGTGCTATAATAGGATTGCATATTCTTCGTAATTCTTTCATCTTTTGAAAAATTTAAAAATATTAATTTTGTACTTGCGAAATTAATAAATGAATTTACCATATTAATTTTTTCTTGTATATCTTATTAAGTAAAATGTTTAATATCGAAGCTATTGAAAGCAAACGTCGTTTGTGGCAAATCAACGTTTCTCAGGCGCACGTCGCGTCGCGTCGTTTAACGGCAGATTGATAACTTTTGAAGTTTTGGGTCACACGAAACGGTCGAAACATTAAAAACCGGGCTCTCAGCGACTTTCTGAACGACCTTGACCTTAGTTACCTTGAATTTCCAATAGACGAAGGGAAATCAAGTTGATGTTGAAATACCAAAAGGACACTCACGAATTAACCGATTTCGTGCCGCTTCTCTAAACTAGCTTTACTATTATATGTATACCGTATCGTGTTTTCTCACGAGCGAGAAAATAACTCTCACGCGATATAATTATCACCCTTAGAATTTCTTGATATAGTCGAGGTACGAAGTTTCTAACATGTTGCTTAAACGTAATTTGTTGCCTGCGCAAAACAGCTATGTATATTTTCATGCGAATTAATTTAATACAATATTAATTATAATTAATACGAAAAGTACGATTATTTTGGAAGTCACTTAACAAGAAATAATTTCGCTTTAAGCAAAAATGTCGTTAATTAGCTTATTCTGGAATAATATTAAATGAATAATTCTCATGTTGAAATATTCGAAATGTGCAAATTATAATTTTTGGCAAAACTATAAATTAATGAATAAATTTTCAAAATTCAACTTTTGTTTAATTAATTTTCCAAATCAGTTTTTTTATTATTTTTAATTGATTAATAATAATTTGTAAATCTTATTTTAAAATAATTTGTAAATCTTATTTTGTTCATATTTATTCTAGACATTAATTTTTAATATTTATAAATGTAAAATTTTCTGAATAAGATTTAAATCACTATATACTGTTAAAATGGATAGTATTTAGAACACAATTCGTATAAACCAGATATGGTGATTATTTAGATCCTATGTATTTACGTCATTGTGTTCAATGTACTCATCGTACATCGCTCGCTCCGGAAAGTACACATCGTACATATCTCCATAAAACTTTTGCAGCATATAGATTAATATTATTCTGTGTTAAGAATAATATTGTAATTATAATTATTTTATCAGTAAATTAGTTTACGAGAATTATGCACAGTTATCTTTAAATAATTTATATTTACGTATACATGTATATGTTTTTCCTCAGCTTTAATGCTTTTAACATTGTTTTGTTTTTTATTCAAAATCAACGTACAGGATTTGCACAAATTTCCATACTAATTAGAAGTCATAGGTCTCTAATTTCCATTATTGCGGTAGTCCATATAAATCCGATGCTCGTTGAGCAACTTGATCGCGTATCCTTTAAAGAACTAAACCATAGCAAATTTTGATTATTTATCAAGTAATTGCTGTTTTGAAATGCTTTTATATACAATATCATATATTTGAATTTTTAACTCTTTGTTACCTTGTCCATTTTTAAGATCATGAAAAAATTATATTGCAATAAATTTTTTTACAATTATGTATGTTTTATTGATAAAAATCTTGCTTTTCTATTATTATTATATTTTCCGAAAAAATATTATAAAATATTGAATATTCAATAAAATTCTTTAATTAATACAAATTTATTCGATTTTAATTGGAAATTTAAAAAAGTAAGAAGGAAAAATTGAAATAATTTGCTATTGCATTAGGATACAAAAAGTGTCGTTTCTATTTTTACATAGATATGTATTTAACTATTTTGTAAGATTTGCCTAAGTATTAAAAGTTCCATTAACATTTGTCAACAGACCATCGAAGTGGAAATGGTCGTACCACCTGACGGAGGATGGGGCTGGGTGATTGTTGCAGCCTCTTTTATGTGCAACTTCTTTGTCGACGGTATCATTTTCAGCTTCGGCGTATTTCTCAACGAAATCGCGGATGCATTCTCTGTATCGAAAGCAAGTGTCGCGTTCGTTAACTCGTTACAAAGCGGATTTTATCTCATGGCTGGTTAGTAACGACACGTATGTAACATTTAACAGCAGATCTATGTATTAATCGTTAAATAATTTATCTTAAATAAATTTTATCTAAAAACGAGCCGGTACTTAATCTTAAAAAAGTGCAACGTTATTTTTACAAGACTATAAAATATCAATGTTTCATACACTTAAAGAATTTTGACATACTGATTTTTCACTTTCATATCATTCTGAAAATTTAAAGGGTGTCTGTTAAATAGATCCAAAGTAAAGCAAAAAAAATTTTAAGTTATGTGTCTCAATAAATGATTGCTTTATTTAAAAATATGATAATTTTTATTTTGTAAAATTAGCCATAATCAATTACACATCAGACCTTATAATTAAATTAATTATTGGAATTTGAAATGCATTAATTGAGTGTCTATTTTGCATAACATCAAAGAAATTGTGATTAGAATATTATATTGCAAAAATGAATGTTAATAAATAAGGACATTCTTGAATAGTTTGAATAATTCTTGAATAGAATAAATATAAAATAAATAAATTAATTAATTAATGCAATGAGAAATTTGTGTACAAAATATGTTGTATTGCTTGATCAATGAATTTTTTTTATACGCGGGTTCCCCATTTTTAAGTTGGAATATTTTGCAATCTTTAGAATTTACACATTTTTGACATATCAAGTCACAATATTGACGCAATACGTTTTATGCAAGACACTGAAAATACGGATAAGGATAGCTATATTTCTGTTGAATATACGCAATTGATAAGTCTGTTTGCACAATACAACAGAATAATATGCTCGCATGTGGAATCTTCCTGATACATATCGATAAAGTCATATATGTATTGTGTGATGTACACTTGTGTTCGCACTCAAGTTAGCATCGCAATAAGTAACAATTTGTATGATCAGTCTCAAGGATTTTCGCAATGCAAGAAAAATAAACATGCCGGAACATTTCCATTTGGCGTTCAATTTATCTTCAAACTCGTTTAACAACGTTTGGCGCGTTTAAATTATCGCGGTCACATATCCACTTTAATGACATCGATAATTAACAGTTACATTTCATAAATGCTAAATGTGTTTAATAATGCATAATTAATCATTCAAAAGTTAAATTTTTTTAAGAAAAATACACGATGGTTTATATGTGTCGCTATGGAAAAATTATATATCGCGAATCTTCCATGTGCAGGACATCTATAATCAGTTATAGCGAAGTAAAATTGTAGCTAACTACCCGTGACGATAAAGAACTATGTTATCTATAATTTATCCTTAATGTTGCAGAAATTCGTTTTCGAAAAAATGAAGAATTATTTATGTATAGCTGTTTGTATTTTATACGAACAGATACATGTAATTCTTTTACTATCGTATAAAAATTACGCGTACGTGGATATTTTATTAATTGCATCTTGAATTTATATTTTAATTATGTTGTAAAAAACGTACGAGATTTTTTCTTAATATACTTTTAAATTCAATATATAGCAAATTATTTGATATTGCGAAGTGTCATTATCGCATTAGCAACATACATTAATAGAATCACTTGTCCAAACATACGATGTGTATATTGCTTCTGCAAAACTTGCTTGCTATTATAATGACGACATTTGTGCTAAGTTGCGTATAGTCAAACAGTCAATATACGTAGCGATTAATGTATTCGCGAGTAAAAAAAAAATAATTAGGATCATGTCGATAATCAGCATATAAGAAGAGTTCATTATTATATCGCACGTCATTCGACCGATTATCTAAAAACCAAAAGTCCTTATTCATCGATGTAGCGAATATATTCAATTATTGTAAATTAAATTATCGTTTTTTTCAGGTCCCTTCGTATCCGCCCTCGCCAATCGATACGGCTTTAGACTGGTGGCGATATTAGGAAGCGTGATAAGCTGCGCCGCCTTCGTTCTCGCGTACTTCAGTACTTCCATTGAATTCCTTTACATTTCTTATGGAGTCATCGGTAAGCTCTCTTGCTCTATGTCTCGGATATTTCATATTGCTGAAGGAAATCTGCAGGATTTCCTGCAAGATTGGATAAAATAGTAGAATCGCAAATGTTATTATTGATTTGGAAGTACCGTTATTTCAAAGAACTTTCAAGAAATAATTTTGAAATAATTATAAAATAATTATAAAATATATTATAATTAATTTAAGGAATATACTGTCAATAAGCTCAAATATCCAAGTTTTTTTGATAAATTAATTCAAATGTTTTCGAATGCAAATAAATATTGAATTTATACAAAAGTTTTGTTTTAAGATAAAACTATTTTCAAAAACCAGGTGGCATCGGAGCAGGTCTAATATACGTACCAGCCGTAATAACTACTGGTTTTTATTTTGAAAAATGGCGAGCCTTGGCCACAGGTATCGCAGTATGTGGTTCTGGTATCGGAGCATTTTTACTCGCACCACTTTCGAATATACTTATGAAAACTTTTGGCTGGAGAGGAGCTTTTCTGTGTCAGGCAGGTAAATAATATACTGATTAAAAAAAAATTAATTAATCATACATTTAAAAATGAACTTTTAAATCGTGAATTAGAAGGGATATAATTTTAGTCAAAATTTTATTTTTATTATTACAAGAACACATAATGGATTTTAATTAAGATCGCAAATTTAAATTCATCGAAATTATATGAATTGTAATGCCAGATTTTAATTAAAATTTTTTAAAATTAATATATGTATATTTCTATAAAGAATATATCTTTGCTTTGCTAAATGTTATAATATTGTAAATTATTGCTTCGATTATGGATGGTTCAGTTTTCTCTCGCAGAAAAATTAAATGTATAGATCCATTGTGTCGTCTGCCGTGAAAATAAAAACGCGCTATCATCTTTACTTTACGTAAATGGCATGATAAAAAAACCTTGCTTTTTTTCCTATACTTTTTCTTAATTAAACTTTCAATTAAATTTACTGGTTATTATCTTATCAGTTTTCTCATCAATGAGATATAGTAGCGCGACTTCTTTTTCTTAATATTATGATATGTCACGTGCATTTAGTTAGATAACAAAGATTTGCATGACTAACATATGATGATTAAATGTGTCGCTTACCTCAAGAGAGAAGTAGGACTGCGCGAGATAAGTTAATGTCTAAAAAAAGTATCGTTTAATTAAATAGTCAGTTATGAAACCGTAAGATTTCCACATGATTTCTCGACTCATAATCTATGACATTTGCATGTAATCAGCTGTCGAATGTATTTATATTAATTTATATATTTTACAACTAATTACATGCAAACATAATTTACATAATTAATTTCGGAAGTCTAAGTAGCATTAAATATAGGTATCAAAAGAAACATAAGAATCTTATTTATAATACTCATGATACTTTCTCAACAATTTCTCAATCAATAAATAATATTTTTTAGATGATTTTTAATAGTTATTTTTCATTAATTATACATTGAACAATGTACTCATTTGTGAAAATATTTATTAAATGTTTATTAAATATTTATTTTATTGATTATTTATTTGAGATAATGTTTTAGTAAATATGAAAAAAATGTGAAACAATTATTTTTTCAAATCTTACATAAAGACTAATCTACAATGTACTCTGCTTTTTATTTGTTGCGTTTTGCCTATTACCTTTTAGCTTATTCGCGCATTATTTTATCAACAATCGTGTTTCTTGTCATGTGTCCCTTATCTCTTTCGGAGTTCGTTAACTCTTATCTTGCTAATTTCAATAAAACAGTGCGTGAAGAGGTAAAAAGACAATGCGGAAAAAACAAAAAAACAGGAAGCAAAGAGTAAATGGTAGATTAACCTTAAACATTTTTTAAACTTTTATCAAATGTCAGAAAAACATTTCTTTAATCATTAAAATAAACGTTTTGAAATAGTATATTACTGAATTGAAATTTATACCTCTAATTAATTAATATTATGTTGTGTGTTCGTGTACATGTGTAAATGTATAAATATAAATGTATATATAAATATATGTATAAATGTTCAAATTTGTACATATATATTATAGATTTGTATACATATATAAATCTAAAATATAAATTATACATTTAAAAAATTTGAGATTTGTAATATTTTTTACACATAATAAAATTATATTCATATTAATATTTAGCAGTAAAATGAATTTAGATAATAACATTCAACGGTTTGAGATGTCTTGCTTACGCGGTTTTTAGGTATGCTATTACATTGTGCCGTATTCGGCGCGATGTTCCGTCCTTTGAAACCAACAAGGATTAAGGTAAAGAACACCCCGGAAAACGCCGCGCTTGAGGTGAAAACCACGTTGATGGAAAAGGGTGTGTCAATGACCTCGTTACATTGTGTGCAGCCAAATAGAAGAAGAAGTGTCTTCGGCACGAATAATAATACGGAATATCCGACAGCGGCAGAACTTCTCGGTAGCAGCCCTAACATAGTAAAGTAATAAAAGAAAGATCCTATTTGCACAGATACTTGACAATCATTTCTCTTAACGCGTTAGCTTTCTCAACGGAATGTCCTAATTTCTGTTCAGTGCATCTAAGTCCCTGCACTCGTTGCACAAGGTGGATACTCAGACCTTGGACAGAAAGGTGAGCTCCTCGGAGAAACAATTGTCCGTGCCGATATATCCTGCCGATGGTCCCGATTTAGACGTTATGACTAACGACGAGAAGATCGCCGAGGAGAACAATCTGCTCAGCGGCGATTTGGAACGATTGAATGGGAAAGTTCCAACGGTAAGATCGACATACATGTGAAGAACGGAAAATTTAAACAAACAGAACTATAAGTTAAGATGGACCTTCCATCATCAGATTTCGCGCTAAAATTTGAAAAAGAATAAAGAACAAAAGTATAAAAATATTAAGATTCCTCGTGACAACGTGAAAAATAAAAATTATTAAATATTTATCTTTGGGACGATCAAATGTTTTTGATTAATATAAAGTAGAATTATTATGTGCAAAACTATAATCGATCGACCAATTGCAGTTGCAAAAAAAATAAAGTTGCAAAAATGTTTGAATAATTGTGTCGAATAATCGAACTTGATCGATGATCGGAGCTTTTCGTTAGTTTGAAATTTTTGCGAGTTTTATCTTCCTCTTTTGTAGTTTTTAAAATAATATATTTCTGAAATATATATATGAATAGAAGAAAAATACATGTTCATTTTTGCCAAGAAACGAAATTTAGTATTTCCGAAACTACGAGTGCCAATTCTATGACCTGAAAAATCCTGCAAATCTCCTTGCAAATCAATTATTTTTGTAAACATCTCCATTTTAGAATCTGCGAAAAAATGTCTAATATATGATATTAAGTGCGAAAAACGATAGAAAATATGTTATTTTGGAATAACTTTGGAGATCCAAAAACCTTGTTTTCTGTTTTAGATCCGTCGACATACGATTAGCGGTAGACGTCTCCGAACGGATTCGGAATGCAGCCAAAAGTCTTTTCGAATGGGCAAACGTAATTCAAAAGATCCGCAGAGACCGTTCTATAGAGACGATATCTTTTATGGCGGCTCTTTGAATAGAATTCCTCATTATAGATCTCAAGTTAGTTTTATCGCGAATATATTCCGGTAATGTACTTTTATTAAATTTTCCATTATATGTATATAACAAACACATTTAAAGATATAAAAAAACTTTATTATATATTCTTGTGCAGAGAATATAAAATCATAGCGATTTAAATGGTTAACCGATTTTCTTTTTTTTAGTTATTTAATGGTTAACTGATTGACTTTTTTTAGTTGTACTTTAACGAGAACATAAAATACTGAATGAAGCTAAGCTAATGTTGCTGAATTTCTGAAAAGAAATGTTTTACTTATTAAAAACAACTTTCTAGCAATCGTCGGTCGGTTATCACATGTCAGTGACGCGATTGCCAACGGCAAAGGATGTGGCGGAGGAAGAAAGCGGAAGTTTCTACCTGTGTCCGGAAAGCGTGCGACGAATTCTGACCACAATGCTCGATTTGAGCCTTCTAAAAAGTCCGTCCTTTTTAATACTAGCGATCTCTGGTGGGCTCACCATGATGGGCTTTTATACGCCCTTTTTGTACGTAACAGGTAAGAATATCAATAATAATTAATACTTATTCTTTCATAATTTTTCCTCGTCATATTTAAAAAAATAAGCGATTTTTCAAGAGAATTCTTTAAAAATAGTACGCACCGTCAATAATATTTTTCCAATAATATAACAATTATGAATCGAAAAGTAAAATAATAATTAATTATAAACAATAAATATATTTAATGCAAGTTTAGTAAAGATAAAAGATTTTAGTTATAATTTTATTGCCAGACTTTTATCATAATAAAATTCATTTATTTACTGCATTAGTTTTAAATTTATAATAAAAATAAAAATGTACGGGTATTATATTTTCATAATATACATTTTTATGCATTGTTTCTTTTATTTTAAGGACTAAATCATTTTATCTATCTTTTTTGTAGATCGAGCAATAAAGGCTAACATTGATGCTTCGACGGCGATGTTCCTCGTTTCAGTAATCGGTATTGGTAATACCATCGGTCGTATCGTTTGCGGGGTAGCAAGTAGTTTGCCTGGGGTTAACGCTCTTGTCGTGAACAATATATTTATCAGCGTCGGTGGTTTAGTAACTATATTCTCCGGTCTCTCTCTAACTGAGAGATATCAATTCTTTTATGCAGCCAGCTTTGGTCTCAGTATATGTAAGCAGCATACATAATTTAAATTTTTTTTACAAATGAAAACAAAAGAATATAATGCATTTCATACATAAAAATCTTATAGATGTATCTTACTGTATCTCATTCTATTTACATATTATTGTCATTTGAAATTTATAAGCTAACTAGTTTTAAGAATATTGATCTGTGAAATATATCAGATAATTTTTTTGCAGCTGTCTTCGCTTCCTTAAGATCGATCCTCGTTGTGGATCTATTAGGTTTAGAGAAACTAACAAATGCTTTTGGGCTGCTTCTTCTGTTCCAAGGTGTGGCGGCGACTGTGGGCGCGCCTCTAGCAGGTAATTAGAATGATATTGATCATCGGAATATACTACGTTGCAAAAAGTTTGATCGGAACGCTGATTTGTGATTGCAGACTTTAAACAAGCACCTTTGATTCTAAGAAATGTTTATGCCGTTCGTTAGAATTATTCATTATTATAGATAGATCCTATAAATCTCGCGATAATCATTCATAAATCAGAGAAGTTGACCGTTAATTCAACTAAATAATAATATTTATACATGCAAACAGGTGCGTTCATGGATGCGACCGGGAGCTACGATGCCTCGTTCTACTTGTCCGGCAGCCTGATTCTTTTGTCGGCTGTAATCTGTTATCCGCTAAAGAGGATCAACATGTGGGAGAGGCGCGGCGAGAAGAAATCGACCATGATAGAACTCTCCGCATCTTGATTGAAGACGCAAAATTATGCTTCGCTCTTCATATTCCGCGTGCGCGTGCTCGTTCGCGCTACAAATGCGTTGTACATATTAATGCATAATAATTTATAGCGAGCACTCGAGCGAAAAACATAATTATACTGCACGCCTTCACGTCGTAAACGGGAGATGATCGATTTCATGCGTGCAATCGACAGAACGATCGGCCCCGTTCGATCATACTCAAGACTTAAATAAATGCTTTAAATAAAATCTGATCATGCGCTTGGAAAACATTCTCATCTTATAGGAGGTATATAACGCGAAAAGAAAAAAAAATGCTTTCCGCATACTTGTGATCTTGTGATCTACAAAAGTTTAATTGCTTTCTTTGACAGATTATCTTATTATTTAATATTTCTGTTTTTATAACTAAAATTAATTTCTGTACTAAACACGAGTCATGGATGACGATGCAAAATTACCAAATTGCAACACTGCAAAAATTTATTAATAATAAGAATAAACATTATTTAAACACGACGGTAAAAATATCTATTCTTATTTGTAATTGTACAAGATAGAACTGAATTTGCATTAATTACGATCTTAATTTTAAATTCGATAAATCGACTGCGTCAAATATGAATATTTACCACTGCATACTTTAAAATATAATGACATGTTTCCTTATCTACGTCCCTAAGCTATCCAGCCTGGGACTATGAATAAGATATCTGGTTAAAATATCTACATCTCTAGAATTGCTCGGAAAAGCCAACTCTCATACTTATCAATGTTAACCCCTAAAGAGTTAAATTAGAAAAAGATATTATTTTATTATTCTCAAATATATATATATATATTTTTGTAATAACAGTAAAAAGATAACGACAAATAATTATAAATTATTATAAGACAAGAATTATTATATAAATATATATATATATATTATTTCTGTTATTAGAAATTATTGCGGTGCTACAATTAGCTTGTTGAGCTTAAATAATAAAGCATTTAAATGCGTGATCCGAACAGCGAAAGATCGTTGTCTCAAACATTTCGACAACGAAAGACTCGCGAAGTAAATATGATGATCGAATTAATTAAGAACCAAGTGATCGTATTTTATAAGAGATTTTTTGAAGAAACCAAAATTAAAAATAATGTTGATATTTTATTAAAATAAGCTTGCATATTTTATTTCGCGTTGTATGACGTTATGTATATTATATTATGAAACAGAACTGCCACATATGCATCATGTAGCATAGAGACTTTTATAAGGTTTTAAAATAAAGCATTTGTATCATTCATCGTCATATTCCATGAATAGAAGTTGGAGACGAATAGAGAGCATGTATATTGCGTTATGTGTACGATATGTTCGTATGCATCGAGAGATATTTGTACTTTTGTTTGTCTAAGCGAATACGTAATCTCACGAAATGCGCATGTCTTCCGATATAATCTTGTTAATTTATAAGACCACTCCATCTTAGTTTTAAAACAGATTAAGTCTTTCGCTGTTATAATATAATATTCACAAAATTAATCAAAAACATTTTCTCAAAGCTTGATTTATTTTGCGATGACATGAAACTTTCAACGTTTTTTTGTATAGATTTTCTTCAAACTATTATATTAAAAAAATACCTATGTTTTTTATTAAATAATAATAGTTCAATACAAACATTTTTTGTGCTTTTTAAAATTATAACGCGAGATTACGAAAAATTTAGTCAGTTTTTAAGCTAACTAATTCGAATCAGGCGAAATTAATGTTGTTTAATCCGTTAGGCTTAAGAAAATCGCTCAAAAGTGAAATCCGTTCCTAGTGTTCCTAATTATTATTAATATACGTACTATATACACGCATATATGTTATATAGTATTTTCGTAAAATCATGCGTGCAAATTCACGCATTTCAGGGATGGATTGTAGAGGACAATTCGATTAATGTCGAAGAAATAATTTCGTTGGCAAAAATATGTACAATAAATCTACTTTAGGTTAAAATACGTTAAAAAATATAGTTATCATTTACAATAATTACGTCAAATTCTTGTTTCTCTATCTCCTTTTATTTTATTTTATCACAAAATACACTAAAAGTTGCGACAAATGAAATTATATTTATTATGATATTATTACGTATTTATTTATAATATTATGAAATTTGAAAATATGTTTCTTTTTTCTTAAAATAAAATTAAAAATTAACTTCTTTTAAACAAAATATTGACGAAATTGTTATATCTAGATCACTATAAAAATGCAACGTTTGAACATGTATGTAAATCTGTATTTAAGCGAAGATTGACTCGGGTGATAGTGTCCTATGTACTTAGTGACAGGCTTTTGCCAATGCATCAAAGTCACGGAGTTCTGTCTCCTGGGAGGATGTGAATCATCGCCGACGCGTGAAATCGTGAATTATCGCGTCGCTGCGTGGCCACACACTAGTCTCGTAATGTGATATTCTCCGAGAACAAATATATTTACTGCGAATAAAATGACGCATCGTGTTGTGCGCCAGATACATGACATGATACTGCGAGATGATACGGAAATGCAATATTGTTTTTCTCACAACACAATGTGTGCAAAGTATACTGGCGTTCCGTGCTATTTACAGTAGAAAATTGAATGCCGAATAAGGCACGTGGTAAAACTACGATGTTTGCTCATAAATGTCGGCCAGCATATTCCTATCGCAATGTTTCTAGAAGAAGGTATGCTGCTGTGCAAGACAAGACACAAAGATAGTGAAAGTTCTAATATCAGAGGCGATACAATGCCGGATAAACAAACAGAACTTGTATTTGTTAGCTTCCACCTATTTTTGATAAATTGCCTATTAATTCTATATATAAACAACTTTATTTTGCATTTGTAATAAAACATTTTTAATTACAAAATGCATAAGTACAATATTTTATATTTTTGATATGGCAATGTGGTTCTCTTGCTATTGTTCTCTCATGCTTTCTCAATTTTTTCTTCTTCGATTATCCCCTTTAATAATTTATTGTGTAGTTTCAATAGGTTGGTAGTAGAAAAAATTTAGATAGATTTTGCCATGTGAACAGCCATAAAAGTGAATTGCCACTCGCAGTATCTATGGTCTTGTTTGTCGCTTCCTACTATACGAGGTCGCCGACTGTAACACCTTCGTCAATATCGACGGCGTGTTTCCTCCCTTTTTCTTCGCGCGACAATGTCGAAGTATAAACTATTGCCGTTCGTTTAAGCTGATGGTGCTCTTGTTCTCACTGACTTTCCCATTTTAACTTGCCTCCACTCTTGTTTTCTCCTTGTATGTAAGAGTTTCAATCATGAGCAGTGCTCGTTCAATTTTAAAATTTCTTTTTACTGTCTGTCAAATACTTAATAAATATTTGTTTCTTACTTCTAGTACATGCATCAAACTGACATAAAAGATGAGGCGCAAAAGTTTATGCAATTTTTAATAAATTTTATTATTTTTCGCGATTACAAAAGAATTTTATTTTTCTTTTGACTTTTGTACTCTAACTTTATCGATGCTTTGCTCTAAAAATAATGTAAAATATAGACATTACATCCGCGCAATAAACACTTGAATGTAAAAGTTTAAAAGCACTGGACCATTCCTGCTGGACTATTATATTTTTATACCTTTGCCCAATATTCTTTTATAATTCAAGTAGGAAGGAGGTACTTTAAGTAGGTTTCGCTAGGATGCGAAGTATACCAAAAATAAAAGATTATTCCAAGTTAGAACATAAATTATTTCTCTCATTAAGAGAAGCTCACTTTCCATCTCGTGCGTATTCTAAAAGCTGACTTCGACTGCGTAAAGTATCTCCGTGAAATTGCGGCAATATTTCACACTCTTGCTTTTCAATCTAAATAAACTACCCGGAAAGCGAAGAAACTTCGAAAGACGAATTTAGATAAAGAGTTCTATTCATTTTCTGTGAGTAGTATCACGTAACAAATGACATGTATCTGAAAAAAAAATTTTCAATTTACTAAATTTCCATATTCTATTTTAATTTTACATTCTCAAATACGCGATTGTATAAATGTTCAAAGAATTTCCAATCGAAAGAACATTTCAATAGGAAACACAAGATATTCATCATAAAATATTATCATAGTTAATGAAATGAATTTTACTCTTTTCGAATTTTGTAAATATTTAAAAATGGAATATGTGTCATAAAACTCAATAATTTTAAAGTTACCGGATTTAAATATAAATCGCGAACATTTGGGAGTTTTACTAGAAGTTTAATTTATGCAAAACTTTCTCTCTCTGGAATTTAGCGTAATAGGACGGTATCATTTCATCTGATTACGTGCACACATCACACATATGTGAGAAAGCGTTACAAATTTACCTTTATGTCATATTTTTATATTTTGCTTGGTGTTGTATAGCAATCTATGAATTTTTTTCATTTTCTTTTTTTTCGCTAGATTAAACACATTTTCTGTAATTCCTGGTCAATATCCGACTTTAAAGAGAAATTTCTGTTGCCGACTAATCATCACCGAAAATAAGCGTCAGATTTGGTTTTTATATGCGCAAACGTGTCATGTAGATATTACCATGTTAATTAAAAATCAAGTATGAAATTAATAACAATTTCCACATTATTTCGCGTTATTTTTTATACTTATTTTTTCGTAGCATTTTCAACCAGCAATGAAAATACATATCCAATTAGAAATAAATTTAAATAAAAAAAATTTTTATGTCGACAGTGTTCTAAATCAAAGAGATTCGATCGCGTGTTGTAAACGTTAAAAATTGTACTTTAAATTGTATTTTAAAATATAAACTTTAGAAATAATGAAACTTCAAAATTTAAAATTAATTTTTCTGCTGTAATTATTGCTTTTTATTATGATAGAATAAGAAATGAACTAACATAAGCAAAGATCCATTTACGATACACGTACATTTATATATATTTTTCACAATTCGTCACCCGGGCTGTTTTCTATATATTCCTCCGATTTCGCAATAACAAGTTACAAAATATCTTAAAATTTGGCGTCGCTTCAAATCAAATTGTGTTGGCACAATCGCATTTTTCTCTCTGGAGTTTAAAACATCGAATACATAAGTATATTGATGACATGTACTTTTTTAAATTTTTTGTTTAGAAAATACTTTTACACTTGAATATTTCAAAATAACGTATTTCCCAGTAATGTAAGGCGATATAAACCATTACTATGCCATTACCGTAGCATCATGACACAATGATATACTGTTAACTCTCCTCTGTATCTAATTTAAAAATCGAAAGATATTATCCTCAAAATCATAAATTGCACTTTAATCCTCAAGAAATGTATAAGGTCAATACAATCATCAATTATTAGTCTTTGAAAATAAATTGTATATATCCCGCTAACGGTGAATTATTAACTATTGAATTAAATGCGACAGCTCAAAATTGGACTATTCTCAAGATTGGACCATTTCGTCGACTAATTGTACTATCCCATTAAGGTTTAAAGAATATCGCGAAGAAAATTCATTTAACGCGGCGACAATAATAAAGTGTTGTGGAAAAAAAGAGTTGTGATCATGCGGAGTCGTTTGGTGCCGGTCCGAAACCACCGGGCTTTCTGCTTCCGACTGCGGATACATTGCGACATAGAATAGGTGGTGGTGTAGGAGCTCTCTCGCGGCTGCGGAGAAGAGGGTAGAGGACCAGACGGCGAGGTGGTGGTTGGTTAGTCGCTCGGGGCTCGAAAAGGGGTATGATGCGCGCCGCGACGCATCGCTGCGGCGAGGCTAGAGTGAGACAGAGCGACTTTCCACCCCGCAACCACCACAGCATCCCCCGTCACCCGTGCCATTCCCCTCACCCTCTCTGTCTCTGTTTCTCCTTTTACTTTCTAATAACTATTCCCTTCTTTTGTTTCGGGTCTTCATTTCTCTTTCGGTTTTCCGCGTTCCTCCCTCGCACCCCTTTTCACTCTTTACATCCATTTTCGTTGCTTTCGCACCTCTTTCTATCTTGTGGGCGCACACACACATACACATACACTCTCTCTCCTCTCCTCTCTTTCTCCATTTCACCTCACTCGGTCCAGTACAGCGTCGGAGCGTGCACAGAACGGTTCGCCGCGCGTTTATCTGCACGTATTGACAAGCACGTTGATCACGCGTACATGCCGGTTGCGATTTACGGTAGAAAATTTATATGAAAAAAATATTCGTGTTCGTCGGTAGAGAGGTCGATGAAGCAGTCCGCGCTGGTCCGGAAAGGAACCATCGAATCGAACGGCCGAATCCACGTGGTACATTTATAGATTAAATGCCAGCAAGAGAGAGGTGCTCTCGCGGCGTTTACCTGCACGAGAATTTATTCGCTCTAAAATCAAGACTCTAGAAGTCTCTTTGCAATTGGTCTTGATTAATTGTTTTTACAAAATTCTAAGATATTTTGAAGTTGATAAAAAAATTCTTTGTAGAATTTATAAGTCAACGCGGAATTTTTTTTCTCAAGATGTCGATTGTTTTTTAACAAACTCAACAAATTATAAGAAAAGAATTCTTTTGCCAAACGTGTAACTTTCTTTAGAATTAATCTTGTATCTCGACGTGACGATTGTTCTTTGAAGAACTGAGATTCAGAAAGATCTGAGAAACAATAGATTAACGTGCGAGACACAGATTACGAAACCGAAGGAATGCGCGGAGTTTCTGCTAACTAGCTAAGCGAAATAGAAATGCGAGATAGCAGAGATTTTAAGCCTTTGAAGCTGGATGAAATTTCTCTGATTTAACTAGATCGTGACTGAACTTTTCGCGTACGAATTTTGCAAGAATGTCAGAATGTGAGAGAAATGAAATAATAAGACGTGCATTATTTGAGATAACAAGTAAACTTGTTTATTGTAAAATTTGACATACGTCTGGGATGTCATTATATCAATTCTCATGAAAGTATAATATAGCACATGTATAAATATATAATATACACTTGTATTGATACATTTTTCAATCAAATCGAGTTTTCTTTAAATCAATCTTCTAAATTAAAAATCACACAAATTAGCTTTTTAGATTATCATGCCAAATAATTATAAAAAATTTTGATCTTTTTTCTAATTGAGAAAATACGTGCCACATTTATACTAATATTCTGCAAATTACGATTAAATTGCTCACCCTGCCAACAGGAAAATCGAGTAATTGAGATAGATACCACTGCATTAATATCAATTACAATGCCAATATTGATACGGGCATGTGAAATGTGTATGTATAATACAAAACGCAATGGTATATAAAAGTTTCGTACAAATTGCGTAAAACATAACCGTGACTACAGTGGGTCAATGACATTTTATTTATCGGCTTTAAGTTTTTAGTTTCAGTAAAAAAATATTTTTGACAATCTGTAGATTTACTATTTACATTCGTATTTATCAGTATTGATCATATTTATTAAATTTATTCACTAATTGTTTAATTGAGATATGTAAATCAGCAGCACATAAAATATCTGAGTGAGATAGAAAACGGTGATAAAATCCCTAACATATATAGGTTCTTCGGTATAAAAAAAATTTCTCGAGTCGAGTATCGCTCGTATTCTGCGATTCCTGAAAACCACCAATTTCACACAAGTACTTTTATGGTTTACGGATAACAGTTTATCTTATATCCAATCTGTGTTTTACATTTTTTGCGAAGAAAAAGAGTACAATGACTGTGCTTATCTGTTTTGTTCCGCCGACTGCAAAACAAGTCAGTTATTTTCTAATTCATTGGAAGTCTGATATATTCGTGTACGAGACAAAAAAATAATTTAAGATAATACATAAATTGTTATAATGTTTTCATAGTATATGTGGCATAAAAATCTAATTTCTTATAACAAAAAAATTTAATAAACAGATTAATTTTTTAAATCAAAAAGTAATCCAATTCTCTTTTCTTTAAAGAATTTGAGAAAAAATTAATAAAATTAAAAAAATCAAGTTTAGATTAATTTGTTTGAATTTTAAGAAAAATAAATTAAATTAAATATGTATTGGTTCCTTTTATTCAAACATGAGCTATATTATAATTAATTTGCACTTTTTAAAGAAAATAAAAATGCTAATTAAGTTTTATTTATCATCATTGTGAATTTGTATTGTGGGTTATATTTTTATTTATTTTGGATTCTCGCAAAATTTCGTAATTTCTCTAAAAAAATTCAAATTTTTGTCAGTTCTCATTATATTATCACGCTTTAATTAATCAAAGAGCGAATACAGCTCAACACAACATCTGTAGATTCCTTGCGCAAGACAGATGTAGTGAAACATCTACGTGTTGACAGAAAGCGGCGGAACGCGAACAAAAACGAACAAAAAGGGAAGAGCCACAAGCAACAACAGCCAATTATTTCAGCGCTAATTAAACGACGTGTTCACTCGGCTTTAAGTAGAGGGGCATTGCTAATTGGCACCGGTACGGTGCCCAGTGATAATTAGTTAATTCGCTGGTCTGATGCAACGCGCCGTGGATAGTTGTCGCAGGATGCAGTCATCTGAGACTACTTTTGGGTAATCGTCGATAAGGAACTCCTTAGAGGCATCTTAGAGACCAGTGTGCCTACAGTCTTCGTTAACGATAATTCGCACGACCTTCCTGCTCTTCTATGACAAGCTCCTGCAGTACGTGACCAAATTTGCCACAATGACCAGCGGACAGAAGAATAAGTCCGTTGTATATCCCGAACAACGATATGGCTACATGCCGTGTCCATTATACGACACGGGTAAGTACATTTTATGGTTGAGCTGAGTCTTTGATCTTTTCATCTTTTCATCTTCTAATGTCCAAGTTATTTTTTTTGTGCTTTGTATAAATAGGTATAATAATGTACGTAGTATATGGTATTAAATGAGCTTTGTGAACATTTCTGTATACAATTTTAGAAATTTTGAGAAATCTCTTTAGTTTTAGAAATATTTTTCTCATATAAAAATATATATTGTATGAATTTCGTTTCTTTTCTTATATTCTTATCATATTTTTGCCCCCCTTATATTTATAAAATAGTGTAGTGGATTTTTATAATTAAATATAGATGCAATAACCTATTTAATTACATAGTATAATCAATAACTATTAGCATTGAAATAAAAGCAGGTGCTCGTGATCGATCTTCGATGTAGTTTTTGCGATATACAGGACAACATAACTCGATATAATGTCGAGTTTATGAAACAACTTTAAAGTATCGCATATCAATACGTTGAATATAAAACATATTTAGTTTTAATATATGTATAAAAGTATATAAAATAAAGATCAATTATAATAAATTTTTATATGTTGATCGTTTTCTATCGAATATATGAGAATGATCATTTATAAAACATCATCGAATAGATGCGATTATATTAGATATAACTAAAAAAATAGCACGCAATAGTGTTTAATTAGAAATAAATGATTAACGATAAACGATAAAATGATAAGCGATTTAATACAAATTGTAAAATTTAAAGCCATTCAACTTTATGTAAGAGAAAATTAGTTATTCATACGCGAACAATTGAAACGGTTTTATCAGTTATACAAATTTCTCAATGCTTATATTTCAATAATAATTTTGTCATCACGTATACAATGTATCTGTATTTATCTGTCCTAATGTACACATCATTAATATTAATAAGCGATCCTAAAAAATAAATTTCAATATGTATTCTCGATCGATTTCATAGCTACATAAATTTTAGATTATCAGTGAGCTTTCGCAGCACACTTTGATTTAAATTTATAATTAAAGCAATATTTTATAGCGTTTTTTGTTTGCATACTGAAACTATGTATAACTACGTAAAAGAAATTTATTAAAAATTGTCACATTAAATTTATGTATTCTATCTCTAATAGTCCGTGTATTGTACAAAGTATTTCAGAATTGGGAAATAAAACGTAATATTTTACAAAAAAAAAACTGTTTCGCCAATTCTAGTACTTTTTGTACACGTTCTGATATGTCGGTTGAGCATTGGTGTTCCCGATTTTTTCTCAAACGACTGTACTACGTAATTTCTACTAAAATCGCACTCTTATATTTCACGCGTATTTTTCGCGCGATAAGATTTATAGCATTCTGTGGAATGAAACGCGTTAACCACGTGCTCCTAGATTAATTACACTTTCTGTTTGCGGCGTTGTTGCACTGCAACGGAAAACGACACAGGCGATAAACTCTTAAATCTTGTTACAATTATCTGCAACATTATTTTTAGAGATATTTATTTAAAAAAACAGAGCTTAATGCACCTAATTAGTTCAAAATAAACGAAATTTAATTTTTTGTGAAATAATTGTATAGATATTATAATTTTCTTAAAAAACATTTATCTTTAAGATGTGTATTTATAAATCAAAAATTTTTAATAAATATTTATTTCTTTATATTATTAAGAATGAGATAATGTTTCAGAACTTCAGACTTTAGATTTTAGTTTTATTAAATAACGTTACAATACCATCAATCATTTTAATTGTTATATAATTATTACGCAACATGTTATCTAATCATTATTAATATTTTTTATTTCTGCACACAATTTATCTGGAATACGTTATAATAGTCATATCCATTGTTGAGCACATAGCTCAAGCGTAGAGCAGATCGCTAATTGAAACTAAAGTCCTAACGTTATATCATTTTCCATTCCCGCATTAAAGTTTTAATTCCTTCAAAACCTCGAAACTGTTTGCGCTGGAATAATGCGCGCCATTTCCAAATTGTGTTACGACATCGCGATGGCGTATAGCATAAAACTCAAAATGTGTTGACGGCTCTGCCATAAAATGAAGTTCGGAGGACAAGCATAATTGCCTCGCTAAATAATGCTCTGTGATCCCTAGAGCTTTTTATGTACGAATAAATTATCGCATCAGGTGTGACATGTTTACCCTCGTTGTGCAAACACGTGAATTTCACGAGTGAACCTCAGTTGGTTTTGTCGACAGTCGACACATGTCCGTGAATGAAAAACTTCGATTAGATGTGATAAGTGCAATCTAATTAGCATTCGCGAATTTATAATAGCATTGTAGTGATTAATATTACCTCAATTGTATCACAAATATTATCTTCTTCCATATTCAATAATATTAATTAATATTATACATATAAAATACGTATAATTTTCTTTTTAAACTTATATAATTAAGCAATATTAAAGAGCTTTTTAAAATATATTGAATTTATAATAAATTTATACGACAATTATGTGACCGTTCGTCTAAATAACATTTAAATAATTTTGGTAAGATATTACATACATAGATAGGCAGATAGCTGCCTGAATAATAATTTAGTGAAGCAGATAATGACCGTTAAGGGATACGTGAAGCCTGTGGAACTTATCGCGGCTTGCATAATATTCACATTCTGTTCGCAAATTTAAGCAAAAGCAATGGAAACTTTCATATAACGAGAATTCATTTATGAATTTAATAAACAGTATACACTATTAATCATTTAAATTATTCGCAAATTTAAACTGAGCAATGTAATAAGTATTCCTTCCTAAATCATATGCTGTAATTATAAAGCTACGGTAAACAGTACTTCTGCCGCGCTTCAACTTCAACGCGCGTATGTTTCGTACATCCATTAACCAAATTTCAAGTGATGCATACATTTAAGATCGAGATCTGCAGTAAAACCGGCGAGATTTGCAGGGTTCAGCAAGATATACTCTTTGTACGCATAAATTTTCAATATATTTCTCAAGATCTGGAGAATGATGGCTTATACATTATTGTTGTAGTCTAGCTGCGTCTGATAGTTTCCATTGCTTTATATTAAGATATTACATTTAGTTCTAACATATATAATTATATAGATTATTATATATCGAAATATTTAAACAATTTCTCAAAGTGTTTTTTTTCTAATGAAGCTAAAGAAAATAAAATTAATATGATTTAATCATGTGTAAAAACACGAAAAATCTAAAAATTAACTTTTAGATTAGAAAATAATCTGGTTATTAAAATTTTTGTATAAAAAAATTTACTCGGCTCGTTATACGCAAGAGTAAACTAACGTCTTTGGGCTAGACACGAAAATAGAATATAATTGAAAGCGCGGCATTGCGTATTAGTCGTGACAAATTTTGCCTGAAGGTCGTAACACAGAATTTAAATTAAAATCTGCAGTGGGCTAAAAAATGTGCCACGTTTTTCAGCCTAATGCTTTCATATCGATCAAAGTAACATGATAAATTTGTGGTTGATCACAAATCAGATCGTGTGAGACGATATGAAATATCATCAAGGCTATTTTGTACATGTATGTAACTATTGGAACAGACTGACTAGGTTGACACTTAATTTTTATTTTATAACTTCCAATTGTAAGCGTTAATTCCTCGCATCTGTTCACTATATATTCTACTATTTATTTTAGTATAAAATGATTTATACATTATTAATTATTTAAAATTATTATTTATAAAATAATTTAATGAAAGGCCAAAACAGATAATAGGAAAATTTATTTTGCTGAAATATGACGAATGTATTTTTTATTTTACGAGTAAATTTCTGTTCCTTTTTTAATAAAAACTAATTCTATTCGTTATATATGTTCTAAACATATATTCTTATTTGCATTAATGGAAANATGTTCTAAACATATATTCTTATTTGCATTAATGGAAACTAAAAGTATGATTAAAGAATATTATAATAAAATACTTATTACATTGCTCAGTTCAAATTTGCGAATAATTTAAATGATTAATAGCGTATATTATTCATTAAATTCATAAATGAATTCTCGTTATATGACAGTTTTCATTGCTTTTGCTTCTTTTTCGACTCTACCATTTTCAACAACGTATCGACATTGTACTTAATATACCGATAACATTCGTACATAGATGAAAAATGGTACATTCTTCCGTAGCACTGAAAGGTTTGATAAAACTAAATTTCTTTAAAAAAAACTGCGTTCATTTAGTAGTTATTTATGGATCTACATGTCTCTCTGATAAATTCACATAAAAACGAATTGGACAGAGTGCCAAATGTGTCATAGGTTGTTTCATAATTAGCTACTGTGAATTATGATAAAGCCCGTTACTTAACTCAGAATGAATTAATTAAGAAATATGGTGTTTGAATTCCATTCCCGGTGCCAAAATGATTTCTTAAACGTAATAATTAGGAATAAATATATAGGAGTCTCTTATATTTGTCTTTTAAAGTTAAAAAAAATGCTAGTTACCGAAGCTTTATATTACAACTTTACTTCGTACACAAATAATGTTTGTTAAATTCTTCTACAGAAGACGCAATCAAGTAATGGATATTCGATCCATTATTCAAGAAGTATAATTAATTAAAGCAGCTTTTAGCATTTCGAAATTACGATACGAAGAACCGCGAGACGTTCTTTATTCAAAGTAATATATCTATTGCATTGCCTAAAAATGTTAATGGCTATTCCATCTGATATAGTAAGTCACAGGATGATGCCAGGTTTTCATGCAAGGTTACAGAACGCACGCAAGCTGCAACCTAATCGATGTTGTACTCGTAATTCTGAATGTGTCGTAATCCGGAAAGCGAGCGCACATACAACAATCTTTCGAATTTACTTTCTCCTTTATAAACTTTTATCAACGACCAATAATCGTACAAATTTCTGATCGTATAATGCTTTTATTCACACATGTATTATTTTTTATATTCTCAATTAAACATTTTTCTATTGGAAGATATCTACTAAAAAAATTATTAAAAAATATGTTTTAAAAATTTTATTGCAATCACCCGATATATATCAACAAAAGATTTTAAATTATGTAAAGACACGATAAATAAACCCCAAACTTTTAAAGATAATGTTTTATACTTTGAATAAAGCACATGGAGAAAATGTCGAAATGCCTTCATGAACCACCGAAGTGTCAAAATAGAATTGCACGACAAACACCAGCAAATCCTTCCCAATCGAGGTCGATCTTTCATTATGGCACTTTGAAATCAATAATTTCCGAGCGTCGTTCAAACGATCTGCGCCAGCACAAGCCGTCTGTCACATCAAACACCTTGGGGTATTCATAGTTCTATCGTATCGCGCCGTCTCGCTATTAATACTTGAGGCAATTTTAGTTTTCGAATGTCTGCCAAGAATAAATACACGGTTGTGTCGCGACGCGTAAATGTAAATATAACGGCGAATTTTGTCTCACCGAAAGAGTTCGATTGTGGGAGGCGACCGCAGAGTCGAAAAGTACGCGAAACCGCCCGAATTAAGGGTCATTTATGTCTGTCAATTAAAACCACTACAGGAGTATTCCACGGTTCTCTGTAATCCCGTGCCAGGCCGCGTGGAGTCGAGGGAAAGCACCAATAAACTCAAATAAGATAATGCAATGAAAAATAGGATAAAATGGAAAGGAGACGATGATGTCTCTAATTGAAAGAGATAAATTGAAGTTCTAGTCATACGTATCCGAAGACGTAAATCGTCTTATTGGGACGGTGAGCGTGCCAAGTTGCGGTGACTTGAAGTATAAAACGCTTCGAAATGCAACAATCGTGGCAGTTGGGTGCAGCGGGCGTTTTCCGCTTTCGCCTTTCTTTCTCAACATGCACCGCACACGCATTGTGTCATTGTAACTATTGACCCGTGAAAGACATATCTCTCAAAGAAAAACGAGTTACCTTGTCAGTCGCGTCTGTGTGATTCTTGGCAAGGCGGAGAACGACGAACGACGTCAGAAAAGTACCAATTCCGTGGTGAAAAATAGAGGACTTCGCCGCTAGATTCGTGACCAGAATTCATTACTCGCGAATGTTTCATTTATCGTTAATGTAATGCAAAAGAAATATCATCATTATTCGAGTAGCTTAATAGAATTTTAATAGACGACGTATGGTCATTTTAATAATTAAATAATAATTACATCATTATAATCATTAAATATTAATTTAATATTTAAATAAAAATGATAAAATAATTAAATTTTAATTATTTTATTCTAGTTAGTTATTTATTAGCTTACCTTCAAATAATAATAATTGTTTCTATTTTATAATACATATTTAGTAAAAAGCGATACTTTATTAAGTTTATTAGCATACTACAATTGTTCGGTTCCTTTAATTGTCTTGCGAATTAACTTTCGTGAAAGTACATGTGAAACTATTTTTGTATTCCGCGAGCATTACTACTTTTGTTTATTTTAACTCACGGCTTAGAAATGAAAGAGTAACGCTAATGATCTACGACGTGCAAAAGAAAAAAATTTATTATTTCTGCTTGTAACAATTTTTTCGAACTATTAGCTGAGTGATAAACATTATTTTGTACGTGATAACAATATCAATGTCATTTCTGTAATTAATTATTTAGTTTTTGTGTATACTGAGAGAAAAGATTCCTAAATTTTAATAAATATTTATTCGAATAGTATGAATAGCACTATTTCTTGTAGAGTAAATATTTATGTAAAATATATTAGTTCTATTCGAATAAATATTTATTAAAATTTAGGAATTTTTTCTCTCAGTGTATATAAAAATCTAGCCAATAAACTTCGCATGTTTAAGTCGCCATTATTCACGTAAGATATAAGATATATAAAATTATTGTAAATTGATTTAATCGATTGATATTTAAATAAAAATATTTTATATTCTTTTAATGAATTTATTGAATATTATCAATCTTTATTCAATTCTAAAAACCACACATTGGGAGTGAAACAAACGCGTTGAAAATATATAAATAGTTTTATAAATTATATTTTTTGTATTCAAAATAAAGAATAAAGAATATAGAACTTTGTTGAAAACCTTTAAGTTGATCAAAAGAAAATGCGAGAAATATCTAGAAGGTAATTCAAATATATTTACGAGCTCGAGATTATCTGTTGGTCAGTGATTTTACGAGCATGATAAGAAATGTCTGCACGTTAGTAAATCTAAAATTGCGTTTTTATTCTTCAAAATCTAATTTAGTGAAAATTCGTGACGCCTTTAATCTGTTCTAATCACATACTCCTTTCTTTATGCAGATAATACTACAATCATTACGAAGAATTTTATACTGTGTGTACAATGATTTATTATAAATCAAACGTATAATAATGCACAAATTAAGTTTGATAAAAACGTTATTATAAATTTTCTTTCATTTCAAGATCACACGAGTACGAGCTCTAATTTTAATCAGAAATGCTGAGCCAGAAATGAATATCCTCATTCACGTTCGTAGAGTAATATTTCTTTCAAAAGCGGATATGACAGCATCACTTCTTATTACATGATTCATCAAGACAAAAATTAATTTCTAATTTGACGTGAGCATATTGAAAAATTCCTTGCTGCGCCAAAGTGTTTCTAAAATAGATATCGTCGCTAATGATGCTCGCCAAATGCGACAACGTGCAAGCTTAGTCCACCGACAACAAAGAGATATTATCGAAAGTGCACACGAGAGCAATTACTTCACGAATCGTGAATTAGGCAGGGCATCGCGTAGCGACTCCCACGTGTCTCTAGTAGCGACGCGTCGCGGGGGGCCGCCGGTTTCCACGACCCTGGGGCGCGTCGCGACGCTTCGTGCACGTTTCAGTGCGAGGGTGCCGTTCACCAAGAGTGCGCCGCCGGAGTCTTCACTCGTCCCTCTCACCCTCTCTGCTCTTTCCACTCGTGCTCTTCGAAGAGTAACGCGAAAGAACGCGTTTTCACTTGGGTCAACACCGCGAGTGCGTCCTCAGAATTGTACCCACCCTCGATCCGAAGTACCATTGCAAAGGCAATTGCGCCATCGAGCTGGCATCGCATGTCTGGATCAAGCGCAAGCCCGAACGTGCGGACGAGATAATAACCTTCGTGGAGGAACCTTGACGTATCACCGTCGCGGCACACATCGCGTTACACAGTGAATATTTCAATACAGTATCGATCTACCCCGCGTGTAAACCACGTGTGTGTCGTGAGTGTCTGTGCTCTCAAATCCCGTCGTAGAAAAAGCCTTCCTTTTCATCCCGCGCAATGTCTATCGGTATGCCATTATACGCGCTGTCATTCTGTCACCCCGTGAATCCGCTCGTCGCAGTAGAGTGCGCGGGTCCGTGTCGCGCGTGCGAATATTTTACCATCGTGCCATCGATCTACCGCGCGAAACACGTGTTCCGTGAGTACCAGCGCGATCGTCCTTATCATCTTGATACGTCGCTGATCAATGTTACCTTGAATTTTTCGCGCGGCACTAATTTGCCCGAATGTCAACGGACTACCTGAACTTGCGAAAATCACGATTTGCGCACTAATTGCTGGGTCGCAAGATCAAATGATATTCTTACTCCACGAAGTTTGAAATTTTCGAGCTAGAACTCTCGCGTATAAAAGTACCACGCGACGTTTCACCGGTACTCAGCAGTACAAACCAGAAATGTCACCACAGCGTGACCGACACGCCGTTTCGTTTGCGTCACCGCAGAGACGCCCGAATCTGAACTTCGACGTTCAATTCGCGTGTAGCGTGAATATTACAACACGAAATCGATCGACTGCACGAAACACATGTTTCATAAATGCCGCTATACTAACGTAACGTGACTTTATTTTTCCTCGCTTGTCTCTGATAAATCGAGTAAACGCGGAATTCAATGCCAATCGATTATATCCTATACGAATGTTATCATTTGCTTTCGCGAAGACAGAGCGAAACGAATTACGTATATGAAATTGTGCGACACGGAGTTTAAACTCTTCGGGCGAACGCTGCAGTCATCAATGTTGGAAGCATAAATAGAAAAAAAAGTTCTTAACAACCGTCTATTATTCCATGCTTTATCCTTGCAAACGTGCGGCTGTGCACTCACGCCAATCAAGTTACTTATGAATATTTCAATATAGCATCGATCTGCAAAAGCAGGCACTGTCAGTATTCGCGCTTTTATACCAATAAGACCGCTGTTTTTCCCGTTGCGTTGCTTAATAGCGGTATAATTCCATGCAGTCTACGCGTAGATAACTCTCTTTTTATCACGAAAGTTATCAAACATTCAACAAACAACGCGTTCTCTAACTGATAATTCCTCATTTAAATATTATAAAAATAATATTGTTAAATCTTATCACTCTAATTGTGTAATTATATATTTTTTCTTTATACGCTCGGCCAATATTTTCTATTTATAGCATTGCGGATTTGATGTTTGAACGTTTCTGTTACATAAATATTTGATACGGATCAACTATGAATCACTCATCGATTACTTCTATCCACTTCCCCGCTTTTGTTCTTGTCGTATAAGAATTAGTGTATTTATCCGTGTCCTCGCTATGTTGCAAAAAAATATTCATGGATCTTTAGATCGTTCACTATGTATAATTATAGCTTTTAATCAACTGTGAGTTTTATGTCGGTGTTGTATCGCTCGTAATAGCATTCCGACAGCGATGATAGACGACCGTCTCGCCCTTGTCCATATACACTCACAAATTATCGCGCAGACAGCTGTTCGCTTGCTTACTTCGTAAAATTTCGAAATTTGCATGAAGTTTGACCAACTACTTTCTTGAGCAGTCGCAGCCATTTATGATCAGTCGAGTTAGTGTAATGATCGGGATTTTGTAAGAAAACATTTGTAAGCTTCGAATGCAAAATTCTCGTTTGTGAAGAAGTAAAAAAACCGATATCCTACCCGTTTTGTATAGTACGTTGTACAGAAAAAAAATAAAAGTCACGATGGAATCAGAATAATCGATCGGAATTATAGAGTTTTATTCGCGAAATGCGGTTGTTAAAACAGCTAATTATTAAGGCTAGCAATAAGATATATGTTGACTAAAATAATAAAAATTAAAAAAATTCTACTAATATTTTAACAGTGAAGTGATTAAAAAGAAGTTAAAGATTCCATCTCGAATTAATTTAACTTGATGTTGGACTTTTAAAAATGGTTGATGAGTAAAATAATTGTAATTAATATAAAATGTGATTAATATTTCGTGTCTAACACTTTAAATTTAAGTAGCGATTATAATAACGAACGATTAGAACAATTCTTAATATATATCTATGATATATCTATGGTTTTATATATTTTTACAGCTACACATTATGACAGTACTTGACACAACATACGCGCTTTAGTGTAAATCCAGGGATAAATTTCGATCTCGGCACTTGCTTTACTGCCAAGAAAAGTTGAATTTTCTCCACGGTACGTGCTCAACAGTAAAACGAGATCACAGAATTTTGTAGAAACCAGAGAGATAAATTTCAATAGTTCATTGCTACAGCATTGCAGCATTCGCGCGATTTGTTTTTCTCACACATAATTAGTAATTAAAACGTTTAGGCAATTGATCCACCCGCTTCAGCATTTTTGCTTGCTTTAAACGAACGAAATAGATACTTTTACACAACTTATTTATAGCAATTTATACAATTAATTTTAAAATACTAAAAATGAAGAAACTGCACGCACAATTTACACATTGTTAGAATGTATTAAATTAAAAATATATGTCAATAATTTCAAATTTATCACCATTTCCACCATTTCTCATCTTATGTCTCTAATTTTTAATGTTTCGAAATATTTTAACGTATTAAAATTAAATAGATATAAAAATAATGCTGTAGCGAAATTTATTAGAAAACCTTTCCCATTTAAATGTTCTAATATTTTTAGAGACGTATACTTTTATATCGCAGCATTTTATGTAAGCAATAGAAACGACAGAGTCTTCAAGTTCGATAACTAATATAAACTCACGGTCACGTACCTCTTACTAGCTATAGATCGGATAAAATAGTAAGACATTTACCTCGTTATCTAATTGTCGTATATATAGCGATCGCAAATACATTGTATACAGCAAACACGCGTTTAGAGAAAAAGTTATAAGCTGCAAAAACTTTATATCGTTTCCTAGTAATACCGAAGAATTGACCCTAGAAATGCTAGAGAATAGTAAAATCGATCTGCAAGACACGTGTGAGCTATTGGAAAGTCATTCGAAATATACGCCGTAAACTTTGGATCAAACGCTCTCTAAATATTTTTTGCGCATTTAAAAAGATGCTGTTAGAATTAATATTGTAAAATTAATGTTGTAACAAGAAGTTTCATTAAAAAATTATTTCCACTAAAATATCACAACAATTCTTAAATTATACCGTTAAAATTAACGCACCGTTAAAGCATCGTTTATACTAATTTGAGAATGACATTGGTATTTTAAGATATGAGATTTTATTCATCAGATTGTAGGAAATCTACTTGGCAGTGCAGCCAATTTGTTCCAAAAATATTCAAGAAATACTAGTCAATACAAATTACACCCTCCTTCCCCTCAACTTTGTCATTATCAAGTAAAATGTCGAGTATTAGATTGAATCGAAGCCGATCTTTTGTTTTCACGCATCTACATATATCTATACCGCTACCGTGACAAAGCAGTCTTCTTTAAATCAATCGAGAGACTCGACTATTAAAGCTCGTGCCGTTCCTACGACGAGACAGTTCTCCCACGAAGAGGCAAACGTTAGTTGACGCGCGCGTTACCTGTGTCATTTTTAATCCGGTGTTGTGCATTAATTTTTTGCGGTCACCTTAAATTTCTTATTTTTACAAATTTAATTCTTTGAAAAAGTGAAAAATGTCGTCAAACGTATTTAAAAACTTTAAATCAAAATACAAGTGTAAAATCTATGGACTGTTAAATACTAATTAGCGTGAATTATGTTTAATGCAAGTGAAAAAATATACTTAATACTGTTAAATGCTACAAATAATTATCTCAACCTGATAACCGCAAGAAAGTGATAACGCGAACTTTATATCATTACATAAAATGTGTCAACGTAGAAGAGTATAAAAAGAATTTAAGCGTGTTTACACGACTATTTTGCGCAGTAAAATTATCATTGGTCTTGTTTGATGATCTCGGTTTAATTAACGGACTTCTCATTATAATATCATTAAGTCTGTCGTGTGGTGAAAGTTGTACGTATAAGCAGTTGTACGTATAAGCAATGTAAAGCTCATTTTTAAATCAAAAGACGACAGTGTTCTGAGATAATCGAAGTGTTCTACGCTTTGAATAGCATTCAGTGTGTTTTAATTTTCGTAACACATCGCTCGCGTGCACCATTGTGAAATTTATTCGAAAAGTGAAAAGATTGATTATTAACGTGAGATGCATTAAAACGATTCGCGACATATACATTTATGCAGCTTTGACAAATTATCCATCAACTTTATTAATTATACACTGAGAAACAAATTTCTTGTAAAACTAAAATATTTAGTCCGATACGTTCAACTAAGCACTGGGCTGATTTAACAATTATTTAGTTGCACAAAAAAAGATATAAGTGGTTTATTCATACAATAATTTTTAAAATCATGAATTAACTAAATCGACTCAATATTTAGTTGAACATATCGGACTAAATATTTTAGTTTTCCAACAAATTTTTTTTCTCAGTGATATAAAAGTTTCCTTAATTCATTACTAAAAAATCTTTCTCTACTTTAGACGATAATTTATAATGGGTGACAAAATTTTCTATCTATATTTTTGAATACACTATACATATATAATAAAAAAATTAGAGAATCAGAACATGTAAAACACAACAGAATATACAAATATGTAAAAACATATTAAAATATATACAAGCAATTACATTAATATTAAAATATGTTACATAAAATTGAAAATAGAATTCTGTACTAAATTTTAACGCGAATTACAAATTGTTTAAAGTAGATTTAAGATAGTTTAGTTGTATTTTAGGCACTGAGTGTCTTATCTTGGAAAAGCTAAATCCCGTACTCACCTACGTGAGGGAGAACGCAATTTTCAAAATTTTAAATTAAAAGATTTTATACGTGCTTTAAACAAAAATGGATGTAATATAGTGAATTCTAATGCCCTTTTTTTCGTTCTTCCTTTTTTCTTAATTAAGCTTCTCCGTACAAGACATTTTTCCGTTTTCTCTCTCTTATATCCTTGTTTTTAAATTCTCTTTCTTTAGCAATTTTAATTTTCCTTGATTGTATCTTCTTGTTCAATCCTTTGACACATTCCTTCAATCTTTGTTTTTCTATACTTTTAAAGAGTAAATAGTAAAAGATACATTTTTCAATCTAAATTTTTCAATCTTTTATATTTTAATCTACCTTTTTTCATTTCCTTCTTTATTTTTTTCCGTATGTCGAATTTTTAATTTTTCTTTTAATTTTTTTTTTCAATGGTTTTTTTTTCTTTTCATAGCTAAATTAAAAATGAAAAACTAATAATAACGAGAAGTCTTACTTTCTAAAACAAGATCTTCATTAATTTAAGACACTCAGTAACAATAACGCGTGCTCATCTTTAAATATTAAAATACGTAATATGTAAATTTATTATCAGTGCATTCTGTTGCGTAACATTATTTTAAAAATAATGCTGATATATCACGGTTTAACAAAAATATTTAATAAAACATTAAAACACATATCATTCCTATTTAAATAAATGTTAACATACGTACGTTATGTGTAGATTTTACTTATTCTCAGTATTTTGGGGTCAAGTGTCGATTATTCTTCGAGAAATTCGATCAAAATTGCGCGATAGAAGATCGTTACCATTCTTCTTGTTCGACCTAGATCAGCTACGTGAGTGCTTTAGAACTACACGGCAGCAGGAAGTCGGTAAAAGTTAAGTGCACCGACAATTCGCTGTCGGGGTTCACTGTCAGTGCCATCGCACGAGCGGTTTAAACCCCAATCCCAAATGTCGTCCGACGTTGCATCACGTCGGTTTCTTCTGTGCGCGACGTCATATGCCCAAGTTGGCATTTGTAACGTGTCAAAATCGTTATACTCGTAGTATATTTCATCATGAGTTAAACGGATATTGGCGAGACCAGAATCGTACGAAAAAAAAAAAAGGAAAAGAGAAAGGCTAAAGCTCTTGTCGAAGAAACCGCAAAGTCTAACACGAAATTGCTTAATGAAATTTAGGAAAGAGCTAAAAAAACCGTTAAACATCCTTATATCCCCTTGTGATCGTCGCGCACCGCCACCACCACCACCACCACTGCCTCTCTTCCACGCGCATCCTCGAGCACCCGTCGAATTGACCAAGCGTATCGAATGGTCGAGTAGAAGTAAAGCCGAAAAAAAAGTAACACACATACACACCACGAGAAATACGTCGACAGCGACCTGAGATCGTGATCACCGAAGTCAGTCATGAATCTTATGTTCCGCAAGAACTTCGGCGAGAAGGGACTTGGTGGTGGCGGACTAGGTGGAGGAGGAGGAGGAGGAGGAGGACTAGGGGAAGTCCGGCCCGTCCTGGGCACTACCACGACTTACGGGACCAGCGGGGCCTCGTTCGGCCAGATAGGGACGCGTTTCGCGCGCAGTGGTATTGGCCAGTCAGTGGTCAGCAGCGGCGTGCGTGGACCCGTACGACGCAGCCGGGAATTCGGATACTTGCCGTCGATGGGCGATCACGAGCACCAGGGGCATGGTTACCGTACTCACTTGTTCCTGTCGCCACCCGCAGGTGGGACACTCGGCTCGCCGCCCGAGGAAACGGTCGAGCGACTGGGTCCGCCGCCGCGTCGCAACTCGGGCCCTCATGTGATCAAATGGGGCGGCGGCGGACTCATCAGTTCCGCGCAAGCCGGTCAGACCGGCAATCAGGCCAGAAGGAAGCAAAATCAGATCGGTCAGCAAAAAGAACCTTCCGATCCACCGACCCCGACGGCGTCCAGGCAGGTGAGTACGATCAAAATCCATAATAAACTCGAAAGGATCAAGAAAATAATTTGATTCTTTTCTAACATCTCACGGCAATTCTAATAAGACTTTTTTTAATTTAAAATTGTTTAAATCCTTTATTTAAATGCATATTATCCCTGAGCATTTATTTTTGTTGTTTTTATAATAAGCTATACAGGATATTTTAAAAAAGGAAAAAGAAAGAGGGGAGTGTTCCAATTTATCTACCTAATCTATGGAAAACTAATGGAAAACTTGTTAAATAACAATAAATTTGTAGTTGTGGCGTACAATATAAAATGGCACGCCAATAAACTATCGAGCATATTTATCTCGTAATGTGAGTCACGCACAGAAAACTGTTGCAGTAGCATTGTACATACCCTGTATTTAACTCTAATTATAGTCATTTCCTTCACAATCGACCAAAACTAAGTAGATAACCGTGACCGAAACTATAGAAACTGTAGAGACCGAATTAATCTACGATCACTGTATCGCTCTTCGTGACTGTGACGTTAGAATTAAGAGATCCGATCTAAGAGATAAATGTTGCAAACGGGAGTTGGCTCCCGCTATTCAATATATTATATCTCATTACCCCCAATCTGTCATCTCATATGAGGACAAGAAGCTCTAATATATCACACACGCAATAAAATCTACCGTCTAATTAGGCAGGTATATAAATTTATAGTAATTATTCTATATCCAATAATGGTTGTTTTATCTTAATTTATAATAATTTATCGCTTATTTTATCGTAATTTATATATTGCTTCCTGAATAGAAGATAATTATTTTTTTCGTGAATATTAGGCTTGCAAATAATTTTATGGCTTATTATAGCATGCAATTTAATTAATTACATGCTTAAATATACGTCTATTATAGGATAAAATCAACAGAGTTAAGTAACTAGTTAAAAAGTTAAAGTTAATAACATTTAACTTAATTATTTTTAAACAATTTAATTTTTTACCTTAATTATTTTTTTTACAGCAATTAATGCAAATTTTAATTTATTAACTTTTTTCTCCAGTTAAAAATTGATCTATGTAAAGGAAAAAATTATAAAGAAAAAATACATTCTCATATAAAAAGTAATATTTCTTTGTTATTTCATATAAATTTTACAATAAAATATTAAATTTTATAATCCATTGTATAATTACTTTGAATAATCTAACTTTAAAAAAATTATAACATTGTAATATAGTATAAATCATGTTTTTCAAAATTAACTTTTAATTTAATTGAAGTTAATCTTAACGCAACTTTTAATTAAGTTAGGTTTTGTTTATGTAACTTTTAACTAAATTAATTTTATAAGCCATCAACTTTAATTTAATTTAGTTAAAAAATATATTAACTTGCTTAACTCTGAGAATTAATGTATATTCTATTATTCGTTAAGAATAAAAAAAATAGCTAAAAAATTAACCGGATATTAACGTAATAAATCCCGAGCTTCTTGACAGACTAATTGCTTTCCATTGTCGTCGTTATTGAACCAAGTGTTCACCATTTCTTATATTAGACCATCGGATAACGAAAAATTTTGCAATAAAGTAAAGTTACGGAGGAAATGGGAGACCGTTTATAGAAGGGAAGACATAAAGCAGCACCTACGCGAGCTCAAGCGGCACGCAAAGTCGTTATCTCATTGCAACTCGTGGCGAATCCGGGGACATGCCATAAATTCACCGCGGCGCAAATGTTCGACAATTAACGTTGTGTACTATCGGTACAGCCCGTCGAAAATCCGACCGTATCGCATTCCATCGCGATGTCTTCGTGAACGTTTAGTGCATCGTATTCTGCATACAAGAAGAGACATTTTCGGGCCAAAGGCATGTTACGACGCAATGAATCTCGCACGATTGTATCGCTTGGTTGGCAAACAGAATTTAACGACGAGTATTTAACCCTTTTAGTAACAGACTGGAAAATACGCAATAATAATGTTTCACGTTTTATGTAATGGTGTTCTCAATCGATTGATTATGAAATTGAGAAACTACGACAGTATATTTAATAATTGTCACAAAATTATTAAAAAATTATTATTACTAATTCTACACCGTATTACATTTATCACATTATTACTGTAATTATCGCGATTAAACCTAGAAATGTATCGATATAAAGTATTGGAAGAATACAACACCCAATACGTAAAATTCGTAATAAATCTTTCTTGCTAAACTTCTTGCGTGATCGAAAAGAACGTGCTGCACGTGAAATGTAAGTGCGGAAATTCACGATTGAAGTATTGCTGCAGCTTTCACGGTCTGACGAAGACCGCAGTGTCGTGTAGCGACCTGTGACCTTTGCTATGGACATTTGCCATCTTGTATATATTCAACGCAATGCGAATCGCATTATGCGATTAAACATCCAAACACGTAAACAAGTTTTTTCTTTATGTATTGAACTTGCGAATGCAGAAAATACTGCAGGAAATGCTGTTTCGATGCAGGAAACACTATTAGCATACGTATGTACGCATTGCGTACTCACTACTGCAATATGGTGCATTTTAAAGATCCATACAAATAATGAAATCAAATAATTTGACAATTCTTTCCATATTTTCTGTTTACTTAAAATGTATGATAATCAAATATTTAGTTTAATGTAATATAGTGTTATAGTCTATTGTAATCTTGTTTATTGCAGATTTACAGAAATTAAATAAAAATTGAAAGAGATGTTTTTAAACGCTTTTTGCTGCACAGAAACAAAATAAATTATAAATATATTCAAAAAAGAAAATAATTATGATAATAAGTTAACGATAAAATTGCAAAGTCCAATTAGAAAAATTACGAAATTTCATTAGAATGTCATAATTTATAAATTATAAGTGAATGCCAAAATTTATTAATTGTAAATATAATTTACAGTTAACGTACTAAATTATATTTATTTTTTAATTTGTAATTATATTAAAATAATTTTAATTTTTTCTCTATAATAATCTTTTTTATGTGCAAAATGTAATACTTCTTTCTTACATTATCAGAAAATCTTAGGGGATATATTATCTTCAGAGAAAATATTCTAGAAAGTTTGCCAAATACCATCGATAATGCGCTGGCAAATTTACGTAGGTCTGAATATATCGGACTTTAAACACACATATATACGTTATGTAGCTTATCCTATATGCACCTTTAGCATATCGAGCATCGAAAGAAACGTAGTAAACATTTCCCGATAGTATGGTTATTGTGAAACAGTCGCCATTCAACAGTGTCTTAATTAATGTATTATATATACGCAACATGGCATTTGAAGTTTAACGGCTGTTTGGAGATAATAGGGTAAATCGCAATGGAATGCAATACATGAGTTGGCAGCTTGTTTGTAACTAGAAATGATTGAATCCTACTTTTAATTGTATTATTTTAGTTTGATCGTCAATATGAAGTTATGTATTAGGGCAGATGTAACCGCGCGTCGCTGCATATCGTGCGTGCAATGCAATACAATGCATGTAGAAATCTTGCAGTTATCACAACGTTATGCGACATACTATTTTTACACGCTAAACAGCATGTAAATTGTTATCGATCGTGGAAGTTTTTCGCCGCATGCGTGCTTCTCATACAATATTAACGATGCGCACGTATGTATTTCCTACACATTGTTGAGTACTAAATTAAATACATTTCTGTACATAGGAACACACGAAAGATCTTCTTGTAATTTATAACGAAAACTTGATTGCATAATCAAAATAATTTCAAAAATTAAATCGATTGAAGGAAACGCGGTCAAAGAATTAAAGTTTTATTTTTTTATAATGTAAGAAGAAATAAATGATAAATTATTTTACTTCTGAAATGTATCTTCTGTCTTCTCTATTTATTTTACTTTTCAAACGTATTCTGCCCGGTTCTACTTTATAAAAGACGACGTCTCGAGACGATTGCCGGCCGCGGGATGAAAAATTACGAAGCGGTGTGATCAATCGCTAACGCGGAGTGCACTTGCAAAATTGATATGTGACGTAAATCGCGTTGCACCGAACTTCGAACGTGAAACCATAAAATTGGATTACGAGGCTTTACCTTAAACGGTGGAAAAAAACGCGATCGGAGCAAAACTACGATGACTATCTGCGCTTCGACGCAAGTAGTAAAAGACAAGTCCAGTCAGACGCGAAGCGTCGCACGTGCGAGCGTCGGCTACGATGTTCCGCCTATACCCACGGTCCATTTCCATATTATTCGGGCACGTATTACTTTGACATATTTACTATTGCTACTGTAAACATATTTGCTAGATATCTTCACGCGCGTGAATTTACTGCACATGTTGCACACACTGGGATGCCTCCCAGCGCTTCCATTTTTAATCCTGCAACGGTGATCTACGACCTCATAAACCGACATCGATTCTTTTAAGCGCAGTGAAATTTTTTAACTTCATAAAACAATTAATGAATATAATGTGGAATTTACTTTGTATCTGTAAATATATATATTTATGTAGCCGAAGAAGTCTTTCATAAAAAAAATTGATGAAAGCAACGTTATTAATCTATTGTATCAGTATAATTTTATGAAATTTCGTCACTATCGCAGAAATATAAAGATATACTTTATAAAGTAGATACAATGTAGATATTAGATGTAAATATGATTTTAACGTGTTTAATTAAATGTATAGAGATATCGAGCATTAGGATTACGATCAATAAAACGACCAGAATGAGTAGTTTTCATTTCGTGCATGTTCCGAACGTTTCGTATGTTCATTTAATTACCGACGTTCGTGCCAACTTTGCGCAAACTCTGTCCTGAATTTAATCCAAGATATAAAATGTATACAACGTGTGAAACTGATTTTGTCTCTCATGCGCATTTAATCGCAGATGATAAAAAGTATCTACACGGAAAGAACGATTTTGCTAAATTATTTAAAAATTTAGCTGAATGTAGATCTGAAAATAATTTTGTTAGATTATTAAAATATTTTTATTATAACGAATGTCGAAATGGTGAGGAATATTACAAAAAGTTTTGACATTCTAGCAACCAGTTTGAGAGTTCAACATAATCACTTTGATTCTAACAAAATAATTATCTTTGTATTCAGCCAAAATTTTAAATATTTTAGAACGAAACCGTTTCTTCTGTGTAGCACAACTTTTTAATTATGTTGTCGCTTTAGCAGGTATCCTTCAGCGGAAATCGTACTTCTGGTACCTACACACCTCTCGTGGTTTCCGGAAACAGCCCGCCACGAGGCGAACCAATCTCCTTGGCCACTTTGGACCGCGACTGTTTTATTATACCTCTCGCTTCTCTCGAGCGCTTTTTACCAGCCGGTGTACCAGTGAGTTAATAAAAAAGTATACATGTGTTTATTAGATAAGAAATTATTCCAGAGTACTGTAAAATTAGTAGAATAAACATGTAACACGTGTACAGTGTGTGTGAATTATTGTTTGTGAAATTTGAAATCAGTTTGTTAATTAAAATATTGAAATATTGTTTGAGTTATAAATTATTGAAAAATTTCGGAAAAACAATATCTCTTGATATTTTCGTTAAAAATAGATTAATTTTATACAGCACAAAAAATTGTGGAACAAGCTACGAAAATCAAAGGAATTATTCAAGCGGTTTTTAAATTTAATCTGGAGTATATACAATAAAATATAATTTAATAACTAAATTTTATAACTAATCCAACTCAATATTTAGTTATCAGATTAAATATTTTAATTTTTCAACAAATTTTTTTTTCTCAGTAATATTATAATGTATGTATTATGAGTTTGATTGTAAAAAGCAATCAGCAAAGTTTATATAAGAAAAATCCGTACTATTAAAATGAGAAAACGTTACTTTTTTATTCTTCATTCGTTTCGAATAATAATAATGATGCATAATTCGTAATCTAAGTACTCTATTACTTTTACTATCTCATTTATCGTTTATTCAAGTTCTGTAATTAATTTATCGTTTATTCTAAGCATGCTCCTGTCGCTGATAAGAAGAGACCAGGAAGTCCTCTGTCGGTTCTCGAGGTCGAAGATCCGAAGCAATGTGTTCTCGCGCATTTTATGACACCACTAGAGCCTCTAGACCCGCTAATGGAATCTCCAGTGTCTCGTCCACTGGTCTTACAACGCGACACCGCCGCGGAACTAGTCGCCGAAATAGCACCCTCCGCGTCGCAAAGCATTTTACTTACGAATATGGAGAAGAACAGTACGTAAAATCAGACTGTTGTTCAAAAACGGCGAGCATTTTTAATTTTAAATTAAATTTTAAGATCGTTTAGCCGAATGTATTATCCTGTATATTTCAGCGGATTTCCCGTTCATCACGTATTATCTAATAAATAAACAGAGCACGGACCCCGTAGATTTTTACAACGAAGTGCAATGCGCGGCCCTACGTAAGTTCGATCCCCGAGATCTCAGATACGCGGCCAATCACACGTTAGACCTGTTCAATGAGGTAGCGACCATTGCGAGACCGCCGCTCGAACCGCCCGGTGGAAGACCACCCATTCCGTCCACCGGCTACATAGTGTCAATTTTTAAAGTTTTCGAGGGGGACGACGGTCTCAAATTTGAACAAAACTGGCTTTATTGGACAGGTAAGCATCCACGTATCCGTCATTTTTTGTTAATAATATAAGTTTGTCTAATTGTAAGGTTCGCGACCTCATTGTGAAATATTTAAAATTTTTCTTGTGTGTGTGTTTCAATTACTCTATTAGTTACGAAAGATATATTGGATTTATAAAACATATTTATTTAGAATGCATAAGTCATAATTTAAATTTAAATTTTTAATTTTTTAAATATGATGGAAATAAACATTTCATGAAATTTAGATATAAATTTATAAGTACATAATAGAATATTTCACTGCAGCTGTAGTTTAAATTAATTGTTATATAATTTACACCCGTCACTTTATTAAAAATATGTTTGTCTAATTGTAAATTTCGAGACCTTATTGTGAAACATTTATAAAATTTTCTTGTTTCAATTACTCAATTAATTACGAAAGATATAATGGATTTATAAAATATATTTATTTAGAATGCATAAGTCACAATCTTAATTTGAATTTTCAATTTTTTAAATATGATGAAAATAAACATTTCACGAAATTTATATATAAATTTATAAGTATATAATAGAATATTTCACTGCAGCTGCAGTCAATTTAAATTATTTGTTATATAATTTACACTCTTTTACTCAATAATTGTCATACTAAATATCAACAAAAAAATATTACATTCATCTAATATATTTGTAATCCATTACATCAAAATTAATATGAAAAACTCACTGGTACGATGCGCAGCAGCGGAATTGTAGAATGCCCGTTGATAATCTGTAAAATACAAATATATCTAAATTAAAATCTTGTATGATATAAATAATATCGCATAATATTCGAATGAATATTCTTGCTAAATATCAATTTTTTAGAAAATTTTATAAATAAAAATTTAATTCTTTAATTCAAGCAGTTATAAAAATATGTTGAAATGTTTTACGTATGTCGAGAAAAAAAAATATCAATATTAAACGTTTTACAAATATTTTACTAAATATTTTGAATGTTTCTGAAAATAAAATCCAATATGTTACATTCATTGTGCAATAATGGCGCAGTACTGTGCAAATAATTAATTTTCTCACAAACCGTAATAAAGAAAGATATGCTTGAAACAGTTTCCTTCCTCCCTCTATTCCCTATGCCTTTCTTACTATATTATATTGATAGCAATCACCAATAGACTAATTATCAATTAACATTTTTAATTCATTAAAAATATGTGTACGTACTTGGCTGTTACAAGCAATAAAATTTTTCCGCGTTACAAACAAAAACTTATTTCTATTGTAGCAAAAAAAGGAGTTGGTCATAAAAATTTAATTGCTCCTCTTTTGTCTTTCATTCGAATAGCCGAAATAGTTTAGAGTAACACTCAGATGCAATATCATAATATTTACTCATCATATATCTACCTCAGTTAATTTTTGCAGCAAAAAAATTGTGATTGTACTTGCAAGACCAATTTTTTGAGTAATGGATTCACTCCTTTTATTTTTGTGGCATAAATACTGGAGTTATATCCTATAAGTAGTCTTTTATCTTTCATTACAAATAAATTTTCGATTCAAAATGTTTGTTTGTAACGAGGAAATACTGTACTACTAAATTGGCGCCCTTGCGAAGACGGCGCCATGGGTCGACCGCTCCATT